>JANAVB010022596.1:9432771-9460271 GCA_029216955.1 Iris pallida | reverse complement strand
AATATGATGAAATCTTTCTCGAAAAAATACTTCAAAAGTACGAAGTCGTCCATGCATAACCATACTCTCCCATAAACGACTCAAACTTTATGTACCACTACATCGAAGCCTGTTTCAAACTATATAAGCTCTTTTTCAACCGACAGACTAAATATGACTTGACTTGCTCACAGAATCCATCTGCACGCTCCATGTATAATTTCCCCTCTAAATCACCATGGAAGAATATCGTCTTCACGTCTATCTTCTCGACCTCTAAGTCAAAATTAGCTGCTAACGGTAGTGTCACACGAATAGATGACAACTTGACGATCGACGAAAAGATCTCATCGAAATCTATGCCTTTCACTGACTGTAGCATTTAATTACCATCCTTGTTTTGTATCGAGGGCGAGTATCATCTTTCGTCTGCTTCACTCTGAATAACAATTAATTCTTCAAAACCTTTTTGCCCTTTGGTAATCACACCAACTCATAAATGGAGTTTGCCTGTAAGGAGCTCATATCCTTCTGCATAGCTTCTATCCATTCCTGCCTATATTCGTCTTCTATCACCTATGCAATATTTTCTGGCTCTCCTATGTTAATCCAATAACACATACTCATCTGGTGAGTATTTCGTGGATCAACGTTCTCTCGTGCTCATCATCAATCATCAATGGAACCTCTGATGTTGGCTATATATTGACAGCCTCATTTCCTTCAGGAACTAGCTCCTCGGCATTCTTATCCTCTTGAGGGACACTCTGACCATCATCAGCATGCTGATGACCAAGGTTGGAAGTATCACCATATACTGGCTGCCTCGTAATTGGATTCTCTGTTAGTGTCCTTTAGAAAGAACTCGAAGCATGATGACTCTAACTTAGACAATTCCTCAGCCTCAAAAGGCATCTAGAATCCTGAGTGTTGGTCATGGTTTGGTCATCGATGAATATCATGTCCCTGCTTCTATATATTGAGTTTTCTTTCCACCAGGTCGTAGAGTCTATAGCCAAACTCATCTCAACCATAATCGAAAAATGCACTGCCTCGTCTTCGGCTCAATTTTGAATCTCTCGTCCTTCGGTACATACACGAATGTCTTACAAATAAACACTCAAAGGTGCCTGTATGATAGCTCCTTGTCGTACCATACTTTATCAGATACATCACCCAACAAAGAAGTACTAGGAGACAAATTAATAACATATGTAGCAATGTTGAGATCCTCACCCCAATAACCGTCCGGTAAGTTTGCTTTTGACAGCAAACATCGTACCTCTCCATCAGTGTCATGTTCATACGCTTCGCTATATTATTGAGTTGAGGTGTCTTGGGTGGAGTCTTCTGGTGTCATATCTCTTGCTCTTTGCGGTAAGCACCAAATGGGACAATATATTCGCCATAATTGTCGGACCGAATACACTTTAACTTCATGTCTGTCTCCCTTTCAACATAGGCCTAACAATCTTTCAAAGCAGGCAGCACTTGACCCTTAGTCTTTATAGTATAAACCCAAAATTTTCTGAAACAGTCATCAATAGAAGTTATAAAATAAGAAGCACCACCAACAGATCTTTACCTTCATTGGACCGAGACATCCGAGTAAACTAACTCGAGCAACGTCGGCTTCCTTGAAGACGAGTGACTTTGGAAAGACACCATATTTTGCTTTTTAGCCAAACAATGCGTGCACTTCTTCAATTTTGTAGGCTTGAGCCCTGAAATCACTTTCTTGTTCAACAAGTAACTCATTTCCTTCTCGCTGATATGGCTAACCATCTATGCCACAACTCAGTAGATGCATCACTAACTATGTTCACCTCATGTGCCACCTGCGTGCTTCCTTCCATATAGTAGAGATCGGACATCTTGTTTCATTTGACAATCACCATCAAACCTCTGGAAAGCTTCCATTGACAGTTTTTGAAGAGTGAATAATTTCTCCTCATCCACTTTCTAACGACACCAGGTTGAAACAAATATCAGGGACGTGATGAACATATTTGAGAACAAGAGATGCACTTGTCTTTATTCTCAAATACACATCTCTAATAGCAACAACTTTTGTCATATCTCAATTGTCCATCTTCAATACTCCACAATATCCTGTTGTATAAGTGGCAAACAACGTCATGTTGTGAGATGTGCTGAAGACACTGAGTCCACAGCTAAGAATTGTCATCATAGACGAGGTTCACGACTACTCATCACCCACCATAATCACATCGCCTTCATGTGCTAAGGCGACCACTTTTGTGTTCTCACTCTACTTTTCCTTGTCCCCTTCTTCTCTCTCTTCTAAGTGAAATATTTTCGCTTGATTTAGCCCTTCTTGCCATAATGGTAGCACTTAGAGTCCTCATACCAACCCTTAGACTTTTCTTTGCTCTTGTCTTTACCACTGTCTGGCCCAATACTTTTACTCCTCCTACAGCTCTCTGGAATAAGCGTCCCTGAGTGAGATATAGATGAAGTGCACTGGGATTTCCTTCGCATCTCTCCTTTCAATATCTAGCTCTTTGCGAACTCCATACTAATGACTCCTTCTGAAGTAGAAGTGATCATATACAGTTGTACAGTCTCCCACGAGTCTGGCAATGTACAAAGCAGCTACATCCCCAGAATTTTGTCGTCAAACTTTACTTCCATAGAGGATAACTAGTCAACCACGTCCTGAAACACACTCAGATGATCCGTAATGGACATACCATCCTTGTACCTCAGACCCATCATTTGTCGGATCAGGAATAACTTGTTTACCCGATTTTCTTCGCGTACAAGGATTCCAGCTTCTGTGGAAGTGTTCTCGCGTGCTCTATACTAGCGATGTGATTGTACACATTATCATCAATAAACTGCCTGATATTGTAGTGCCTCGTCCCTACATCGTGCCCCGTTTTCGTCCACGGGATGCGTGAGAAAGAAACACTGTCACTATCGATTCGGTCGGGACCGATAGGTCGGAATCGGCCGAGTCGATCGAACGGGAACGGTTGAATTAAGATCCCTTCCACGTTATGGAATGGCTTCTTCGGAACCAAGTCCCATATTCAGCGGGTAGCGCCTCAAGGATTGACTCTGCGGCTGAGTCGGGAGAGACCTCCCGTTGCTCTGTTTTTTACGCCGCTTGCGTTGGTTTTGGCTTTGGTTTTTCGAATGCATTTTCGTGAATGTTTTCGATGGTTTTTATGGCTTACATTTCGAACTCGCATTTCCTATCGAACTTCTTGCATAATATAGTGTTCTAATCGGTTGCTTGTGCGATTTTAGGTAATCGCGTAGGCGACGTCTAGCGCGGCCAACAAGCCTCTCGCCTCAAGCAAAAACTCAAGGTGAGTGGCTGACCTCCTTCGTCTCGACCCTCTATTTTAAAATGAGAACTCGGGTAATGATATCGAATTTGAATGATTCGCTTGAAAAATACAAGTCCTATGTTCTAGAAGAGAAAAGATGAGATGTGTAGAAAAAGAAAGAATTATTCCAGGCCTGCAAAACAACCAAGTAAATGGATCGATTACATAACAAGTCCCAACTATAACCTAAATATACCTTGTTAACTTATCACGGTCATTGACAACTTATCGACAAGGGCGATGGTTTCTTCGAGCGGCAACCCGGGGCCATGGGACCGACTCGGCCTAGAAAGAAACAAGTTATAGCCGAGCTGGGTAATAGGTAATCGGTAATACGGGAACTTGCATCGGAGCTCGCTACTTGCGTTGCAAGGGTCCCGTTTATCAGACTATGTCCAGGATGGCTAGTTAATGCCAGTGACCTCTACATCAAACACTTGATATAAATTGTTATCAACTAACAGGGAAGGTGATGGTAATTTTTATGTTGCACAGTGCGCTCTGCCGAGGGAAATTCTGGTGTAACTTGCTTGGTTTATGTTTCGTCAAAATGCTTTGTATGAAAATGTCTAGGATGGCTAGAAAGATCACTAAAAGCAAGTCATATGATTTTTATCTAAATTCTTGAACCAAATGAGAGCCTGAAAATTAATTAGCCACTCGCCAGTACATGTTGATTGTACTGATCCTCGCTCTCTCTACAGGTACGATAAATCGGGAGGAGCGTGCCGCGTGAAGGGAGGCAACGCTCGTGTGTTTTGAAGCTTCGTCCGTGCGGTCGAAGCTTGGATCCAATCTCTTTTGAAGACTCCGCTGTTGAAGATCAGAAGACAGATGGAGCAACTTCCCACCATCCCAGGTGGTTTTGTAATGCTGGTTGTAATCAATGGATGAAATGTATGAAATGACTATCTCATCGACGTTCATTTTGTAATGGAGTCAGTTTGTAAAAAGTCCGCGCGGCGCCCTTGTATCGAGTCTGTAAAATGATGTTCATTATCAATAAAGCTTATGTTTCCTTCTTTATAATGTGTGTTCAATTTTACTCTGCGCATTCTCTTGTTGTTGTGTTTCGGATAACCTTATGACTATGCCTTATGCGAGCACAATTTAGGTTCGCTCGGCATCACGCCCGGAGGACGACTATCGATTCTACGAAATCGGGGCGTGACAGATATACTCGCACATCCGTATATGCTCGAACTTTCAGTCTACATCGAATTCTCATTATCTTCTTGAAAGAGATGTAGCTTCTTGACGAACAACAAATCCTTCATCTTGCTCTGCCAATAATAGTAATTGGAAGCGTTTAGGTTCACTATGTGCTTCAGCTTTGCATCCATCTCTTTTCCTTGAATTGTCTGTCAACTCTGACACCCGATCCTTTGAACTCAAAGCTCTGATACCTCTTTGTACTTTGTGGGTATCAGCAGAACGAACCAACCAACATGGCTCTGATATCAATCTGTTGGGAACAAAACGCAAAAATTGTTTCTCCAAACACTACAAAAATAACTCATATTAGCGACAGAATTAGCGACTCCATTCATGTACGAGAGAATCAAAGAAAGGCATGTAACTTTTTGCCAAAAATCACAAAAAGACAAACGTATACACACAACAATTTTAACATGAAAAATCTTTGTGAAAAAAAACTACGGAACGATCGGATTCAAACCCTGAAAAGTCCCGACTAATAGAATAAGAAGATACAAACTCCTTACAAACTTCTTACTGATACAAACCAGATCACCGCAACTACTTGGACGATGAAAATAGATTATAAACCCCCGAAGGATAAAAGATAATGAAAGAAATTACCCTAAAAATATCTCCTTCGAAGTTGTCGTTAATTCATTTTTTCTCTACCCCAAAAGTTGTAAACTTTGATCTCTCTCTAGCTGGTAGTTTGATAGATCGATAGATGAGATAGATTTTAGGGTCTAGAAAACACCAATATATATTCCCTACAAATCGCAACAAATCTGGACTGTTGATGAGATCCAATGGTGTAGATAAAACACCCAAATCAGGTTCTGTCCCGACAGGACCAAATTTGGTCGACCTAGGCAGAATAGTTCTCTAGGTTGGACCGAGTTTGGTCCGCCAAGACAAAATAAAATGTTTTAATATGATCGAACTCTGACCAAATTCGATCTGACCGATTTCGGACTGAACTCGATCTGTTCTCAACAAACCCTGCTGCCTTCGACTCCCGAGCTTCTTCGACACACGGATGACGTTTGTCGCATTCTCCAAACTTTTTCGACACACAAATGACGCTCATTGCACCTGAAATATTGTCCACATGGGTTGGGAACCACACTCAATTCCAACGATCATACTTCGAAGTCCTAATTGCTTGATTTCAGCTTTAACAATAGTCCACACATAACTTTTAGTGAAATCGTTCATGAACCACTTCCTCAAATCAGTACTCCAAACTCCTAATTGCTTGATTGTTCCCACTGGATCTTTTCATGCATGGAATTTTTTCTTTTCTTTTCCTTTTTAATATTTTTACCTGCCCCATGCATTGGAAGACATAATTTAGATTTCGAGCACGTGCACGGCACATGCAGACCCACATGCTTGGGTAAATGTGTCTACGTAGATTGACATGTCATAGTAGATATTTTGATACTTACTTTCTGCTCATGTGCTTTTGTCTCACCCTCCAAAAGAAAGAATGAGGAACTTCAAAAATTGTGACGAACAAACAAACTTAACCTTCAGTGATACTGTTGATAGCCATAAGCATATAACTACTGATCAAAGACCATCTTCTACTTATATTGAACCTCAAGATATGTAAAATCTGAACTTGAAAACTGGTATTGTTTAAACCTCGAAACCTGAAGTAGTGTAACAAAAAAAAGCAAGTACTAGTAAATGGGAACACTGAACTCTTACATGTATCAGCAGTCATTGACACAACGTTCACAAGCAGACCAGTTCACATTATATATAACTTTTCTTATATATCCACATTGATTAGGAGCATAAGAGCCTCAAAATTATGAACTTTGCACCTTAATTTCTGATGTTCTGTGAATCATTCTACAATTTGTTAGCTTTTCTCGGCAAACAATTGAAAAAGAATATGGTTTGGAGAGGCTGCTCAAATTTACAGGCTGCCCATATCTACTGGTGAGAAGTTTTAGAGCACATACATATATGATTACCAACAATGGTCGAAATCTTTTGCTTTAGACCAAAAAGAAAAGAGACAGCATGACTTTCCAGGAGGAAACTTTTTTTTTTTTCCTCAGCTCAGCTGATGGTTCAATTCAAGTTGGACTTAGTGCAATTGCAGATATCTGTATTGGTTGTCAGATTATTTTCTCCTATTGCATGGATCAGCTGTCTTCCGAGAGTCCAGTCCACATTATTTGCTTCAGTCTCCCTCCATCACCAAGCACATAAGAGTTGCAAAATATTTAAGGGGATATATATCCAAGCTTGAAACCTATCATTTAACCTCATGTATGATCAAACAATTGGAGCATCTACAAAGGAAGATCAGTAGTCAGTATATGTATATATAAGGTAACTGTAGTTTATAATACTATATAATGAAAAAAGTTTAGCTTCACCGAAAAACTTTTCTTTCCAAATATATGTTACATGTTTACTAATTAAAATTACTCATTAAAGTTAATATGGGTAGCTAGGTAATTATGGGAGCTGTCACTTGTTCTTCCTAAATCTATACTACTATATAATACCAAAAGTTAGACTTCATCGTGAAAGTTTTCTTTCCAAAAATACCCTTGCTTATATTTACTAATTAAAATGATTACTTAAAGTTAGTAGGGATAGCTAGGTAATTACGGGAGGTGTCTTTTGGTCTTTCTAAATAGCCTTACATGCATGTTAAAATAAAATAATAATGTTAATATAATAATAATTTAGAATAATTAATGTGGATAACTTTTAGTCTTCCTAATAATACACTATTATTATTTGCTCTTTTTAAGTAACATAGAATACGTGCAACAACGCACGTGCAAGTCATATAATAGTATATAGACTAGTTGTATTAATCCAAAAATGGATAGTAGGTCTCAACTGTGATACAAGCTCAATCGCATTACGTTATTCTCTCCCTTACCGAGACAGACTCATTTGTTTCGAGCACTGGACTCCTAGGTCGTTCAAGAACATTAGGGCTCATCTGCTCTTGCATTAGTCATTTCTCATCAACCATCGTCAAGTTAACTGCATCATGTTGCACTTCCACTCCGGAGACTGAAGTCAGATGCATCCCCATCATTCACATCCGTCATGCAGCCGTTGAAAGAATCTGAACATAATTTCCTCAAATATATAGTCCCCACTCGCCTCCGAAGAACCTCGGCAAGCTCATCTCGAATACTCTCTCCTATCCTGAAGGGTCGTAGAGACGACACATGTCGAATGTAGGAGAGATGCATACCTTAAGGCCCCGATCTCCCATCACAAAGAGAGCAAGGGTATGTCCTTCCCCACTTGACCGAGGCGATTGCCAATTCATCTACGGTGCCTTCCACCACTGGAACACCCTCTCTCTCTCTCTCTCTCTCTCTCTCACACACAGACAGCGCTTGAAGACTCGGCCCGGCAGGTTATCCATCGCCGAGGTCTAGAAGGGGAAAGGATGGAGGAGCGTTATATAGGCGCTCGAGAGGCTGCCGCCGAGGAAAATATTTTTTCCCGACTAGTAAAAAAAATCTACTTATGGAAATAGTAACATTAAGTGTGCACTCTGTTCGGAATTAGTGAACTAATTGTTCCAAATCATACACTTCTCCTGGTCGGAAAAGATTAACTCAAACTCATCTTCAGACTACCTCTGTCCAAATATGTTAAACATAGGTAAAGCCATCAGACCAAAACCAGTATAAGGGCTAACATTCAAACTCCTAATTAATAGGGATAAGCAACAAGCTGTTACAATATACAATATGAGAGTCAAGGACCACTACTCAAAAACCTAACTGCAACCATTAACTTGTTCAGGGTTGAACGAGAGCCTCACCGTGTATCGATCTCGGAAGGCTCAGCCATAGCGCCGTTCCCGAAATCCCCACAAGCCAACCTCTTCGTTATGGGAGGGATAAGAGAGATGCCGAGGTCGTTGATCGTATCTAGATGGCGCTTTGTGAAAGGGTTGTTCCACATGAACGTGTTCATGGCAGGCGCAACGTATAAAGGCTTGTTGTAGTCCCACGCACGTACGATGCATGTCAGTAGATTGTCACAAAGCCCCCCTGCAATCTGCAAGCGAGTAGATGACATGAATTAGGACAGTTAAATATTACAAACAGTAAAGCATAGAACAATCAGTGACAAATATACTTCAGGAAGAAATGGTGCAGGAAATGAAATCTTAATTCGCCAGGTTACCTACTACAATCTACAGCGAGTACCCTCTTGATAACAAGCTTCTTCCCCCAGGATTTTGACTAATAAATATGGTGATGTCAACCAAAACGCAGCCATTTCTTCAAATGTCCATTGCTGTTCAATTTGTCACTCGCATAACGATCAAGAACCAATTGAGAATGGTTAGCTATCTATTTGGCCGGGCACTCGTATGATGTAGACAGGATATTTAATCTTTGTGTAACCTAATTGAATCTCTCTTCTAACATTTGGGATAAGGGATTTTTCGAGTAGGGTATATTCTTTTATGTATAATGTTAACCTCTTCTACATGCCCAAGTAGATCTTGGACAATTTTGCGCCGAACCTTGTGTAGTTGGAGTTCTCCAATATACTCGCTATATCTAAATTGTGAATGTCACTAGTGCATATTACAAAACATATGATCCCCCAAAGTGACAGCTTAGGCAGCAAAGCACACAAGAGGAAGAGCTAAAGTTAGCTAGTCGATCAGAACCACCTTTTCCAATTAGAGCAAAGTGGGAAAAAAGAAGCTTCATGTGCAGCTTGGCATAATATGAAGAACACAAGGTAGCTTTCATTTTGCTTGGCAAAAGGGTCAGCATGAAGAAGTTGACACATTGTGAATCTGTGATCTTGACAGCAGTAAGCATGCTGAAGATATGCGCATATGTTGGTGGGGCTGAAATTCAATGACCTCAACTGTAGTCAGTTGTGATGATGCCTCAGGTGGTGCCGCTACTATTGAAATACGTAGTGATTGGGACATCATAAAGATGTCAGAGAGGTGGTGAAAACTGAAGATAAGCACCTGGAGTAGGTCCTAGGGTGCCAAGTGAAATAATTGCATGTGAAAGTTCAGCATAAGCCGCAAATGTATCATCAAGATAACCGTTGCCATGTTGAAACTCTGTGTATAGATACAAGTTAGGCCTTGGTAGGAAAATCACATGTGGTGGTGGAAATAATAGAACCGTGCCAACAATCAAAATAATCATCACATTGTTGTCCAACTGGCAAAGGTGCAAGGATTCAGCTTAAACTATGCCAGGTCATGACAGAGCAAAAGGTTCAAGGCCCTATTAATGGTTACTGCTTAGGGAGGAAGATTACAAAACCAATAAAATTCTCACTTGGATAAACCAATCGGATTCGAGTTGGACCTAAGTCGGATCTATATACCTTCGTACTAAGTGATGAAATTTGGGCCCACATTTGCGTTCATGGTTAGGCCTTCCAAATTGGAAGAATCTTCAATATTTGTTATCAAGACTGAGATGAAGAAATAGAGATAAAGTGGCATCCTAGTGCCACGAGGCTCTCATAAATGTAGGGTCTAGGGAGGCCAAGATGTCCGTGCAGCCTCACCCTTGTATTCATGGAGAGGTTTATGGGACTCTAACCTTTAAGCATCCAGGTGCAACCAACAAGCCTTACCATCGCACCAAGTGATGACCTCAAGGTGAAAAATAGACCTTTTAGTATTATATTGTGTATACGTTAATGCTTGATGCAGCAGTAGTGGACTTGATTTCAGTTGTTTCTTCGCTGCTTCAAGTAAATCTTGTGTAGTAGAGCTCCTCATTAGTAGAGTTACGTGGCGCTCAATCATCTAAAAAGGAGCACAATTAAGTTGAAGGTTAAACAAAATGACCTCAAAGTAAGTGGACTCAGTAGCAACTATGGACACACATAAAAAGAAGAAGAAACACTGTCTTTTCTTTATTGGCAAGATACCACAAATCGAGTACGTCTGAGAGATCTGCGCTGAGGATCCCCGAGTACAAAAAAGAATTCTGGGGAATGGGACGATGGAGATCGAGCGGCAGTTGCTCCTTTACTCCGTTGACACTCCGATTACAAAAGTGGGAGAAAACCTAAGAAAATTGCTAACTCTCGGCTCACTGGCAAGAAGTTCAGCAATTTGGCTTTTGAAAATGCTCTCCGTTCTGTGTTTTGAAGAGCAATGAGACCCATTTTTATAGTAGTTTCTGAGTGGAATGATGTTAAGCGCCCACATGAGAAAACACACTGGTTTTCATGTGGGCGTGGTCTTGCTTTGGGCGCATAGGATGTAGGCGCATGCAAGCTGCGTGGTCGTGGGTTGATCGTGGTGCTGACGTGGCCGCATGCTTCGGTGCACGACTGCTCGTGGAGACTGACGTAGCCGTACGCTTCGGTGCACGTTTTGATCATGGCTTTGACCGAGTCAGGAGATGTTTTGGCTTGGGCATAGCTAGCCCTGTTTCAGGCTATGCGCCCTCCTTCTAGGGGAGCTTGTCTTGGGCGCATAGAGCTTCACAGGGTGACTTGGGCGCATATGTGTTCACTTGGGCTTCGGCGCATATGTTCTCATTGGCTTGGGCGCATAAGGCTTCATTGCTGAAATTTCATGCTTCTACAAGACCTGATTCAAAGTTTTCGATACTTAAACGAGTTCGAAATACTTTGAAAGAAGCATGGACCGTCTTCTTGTGATGCAGTGGGCGCATAGCACGGCTCTCTCTTTGGACGCATAGCGTTTGGCCAGCTTGTCAGAGAGACGACTGTTGAGATCTTCCTCGAAAATCTGAACTGACATATTCATCGGGGTAGAATTTGAAGAGGTCATCCTTCATACGTTGTCCATGTCAGTAAGTGGCAGTCGCATAGTGTGCAAGAGGCTGGATCTTCACGTGGACGCATAGGCTATGGTGGGCGCATAGCGCACAATGGGCGCATAGGCGCATAGGAAGTGGCCCATGCCTATAAATAGGCTCTGAAGGAGAGAGAAAGTTCATTATTCTCCTCTCTTAGAACTTTCAAAAAGACTCTTCATCTTCTTTCTTTAAGAACCATGTCTCCCAAGGTCGCCAAGAGATCTGCGAAGGGCAAGAGGGCTGCACCGAGTGGATCTCCTCCTGCGGCAGCGTCCTCACCAGTCCAGGACCCGATTCTGGGTGAGGCCACGCCTCAAAAAACAAAGTCTCGAGCGTTTGCGACGCTCAGACTTTTCTTCTGCCTGGACGTATGCGCCTAAGGCAACATACTTCTGTGAGCATCATTATGCGCCAACACGGTGGTGTGCTATGCGCCCACATGTTGCCATGTTATGCGCCCACATGCTGTGGCATGTTATGCGCCCACGTACCGCTACGTTATGCGCCCACATGTTTGTCTTGGGCGCATAGTCCTTTGGGCGCATAAGAGCCCTTCAGCACTTAGTTTTTCCTGCGGATTTCTGAGTCTGACCTTCTCTTCTGTCTTTGATTCCTGCAGCATCCATGCCGAAGGCTGAGACCGTTGTGAAGGAGGAGATGCTGCCTCCTTTCATCAAACAAGAGTCACGGTTCGTTAAGGAGGAGGTGATACCGAAGATTGAGGTAAAAGAAGAGCTGGCGCCCATCAGGGGGGAATTACTCCCAAGATTGAGACTGCTGTAAAGGAGGAGCCCAAGTCTGAGGGTAGTAGCACTGGGAGTTTTGACCCTCCTGCCCCCGCTGAAGACCTTAATCAAATAGACCTTTCGTATGCGAAATGGCTGAGAGAATGGTATATGCCTCAACACAATTATGATATTCGACTGTAGGGATCCATGATTTGTCATGTAATTGATGTTTCCGGGAATATGAAACAAATCAGTGTAATCCTTTACTGGAGATGTACTCCTATGAATGTAACTGATTTTGAATAAACATAATGTGTTCACTCCATCTTTTATTTGTGGTATCTGTAGTGCTTGTACTAGAGGCCTAAAACAACATTTGTGTTTGATAAAGGACATCCCACTGGGGGACTTTTTTGTGGACCTATTGTCCTTTTGTGCATCTGGGAATACGAGCAAATGATTCGAAACAAAACCCAACAGAGGTAATATGGACGTGATAGGTTTTATGGTCTGAACATCGTGTCTTGTATCCCGGGTCGGGTACAGGTGTCAAGTCGGAAGACTATCGGTATCAGAGGTAGTGTGGACGTAGTAATGATATTTCTGGTGGGTATTTCGCTGGAAAATTTGATGTGGACCTATTATCCGTTTCATATTCAAGTTTTTTTTTTGAATATAGATAATAAGTTGAACGAGGCTGCTAGTAGAGGTAATATGGACGTAATAGCAGGGGATGTTCTATATCTGACCAGAGGTAATATGGACGTGGAAAGATATAACGTTAGGTGGGAGTGGATAATTCAGAGGTAATATGTACGTGATTATCCTTGATGAATGTTTTGCTCAGAGGTTATGTGGACGTGGCAAAACATTTCTTAATCATTCCACTGGAAAAAAATTATCGGAAAACAATTCATAGGTAATAGGGACGTGACTTGTTTTCGTCAAACCGAGTTTGGATAGAGTCAAAAACGGAAAATTCCACTGGAAAAATATTTTGGAGGACCTATTATCCAACGCGTATTCAAGACTCTTGAAATACGGATAATAGTTAGATAATTTTCGAATCATATAAGCATTGCACTGTACATTTACATGACTGAACATATGTGAACATTAAAAAAGGTTACACATAGTATTTCTTCAGGAACTTACCGTTGATAGGCATCATGAGCAAGTCACTATCAGGTTTGGTTAATCGGTACGCACCGTTAGAATACACTGATTCTATGATGAAAGGACCTTCCCATTTAGGCTAAAATTTTCCTTTCGTTTTGTGTGTCATGACCATTGGTCTTCTTATTGCTAAGACTAGATCACCGACTTGGAAGATTCTTTCCTTCACCTTTTTATTGAAGGCTCTGGAAAGACGTGCTTGGTATAGCTCAAGACGCTGCTGAGCTAACAAGCGTTTTTCGTCTAGTGCCTCGAGCTCCTGTAGACGCAAACGGTAGCTTTCTTATGTAGTCAACTCGCTGGCTAAAGCTAGTCGAAGAGAAGGAATATGGATTTCTAGGGGAAGAACTGCTTCGCTCCCATAAACCAGAGAGAATGGCGTACTGCCTGTTGGAGTCCGGACTGTTGTACGATAGGCCCATAAATATTCGTCGAGCTTCTCATTCCAATCGTGCTTGTTTGAAGACACGAACTTCTTGAGAAGTTTAATGATGGTTTTATTGAAGGCTTCTGCTAGCCCGTTAGCCGCTGGATTGTAGGCAGTAGAGGCTACGTTCTGGATTCGATTCCTATCGCAGAACCGATAGAATGCATGGCTTGCGAATTGTGGACCATTATCATGGATGATCCTGCGAGGTAGGTCGAAGCGGTAGATAACGTGATGTTTGATGAAACTGATCACGTTTGACACCTTTACTTCGGTGAGCGGTATAGCTTCCGCCCATTTGGAGAAGTAATCGGTTATGGCTAGGATAAACCGATGTCCTTTGGAGGATGGCGGACTATTGGTCCTATGACGTCCATGCCCAGGCTTCAAAAGGCCAGGATGCTGCCGTCGGGTGTAGAAACTCCGAAGGTTGGTGAATAAAATCGGCGTGGAACTGACAAGCTCTATACTTTTTTGCATATTTAACAGCATCTGCTATCATCGTGAGCCAATAATAGCCTATTCGTCTGAGGCGATCTTGTAATTTGGGGCCTGGTTAATGTGCACCACAAACTCCATCGTGAGCCTCCCGGAGTGCATGTTTGGCTTCTGTGTCTGATAAGCATCGTAACAGTAGCCCGCCGTAAGAGCGTCGGTACAGCATCTTGGTAGCTGTGTCGTAGTAAAATCTGAGGGATCACCTTTGGATAGACACTACTTCCTTCGAGTCCTCGGGGAGGATTCCATAGACAGCGTAGTCTATGAAAGGAAATCTTCAGTCTTTAACATCGACGTTTGTTTCTGTTGTGTAATTGTGATGAATATGCAAGACATTTTTCACACATAATAGTTCTTGACCAGACATTGTGATCGACTGCTGAGTATTGGTAGGGACGGTCAAAGAAGCAGCGAGACCAGCTAAAGCATCTGCTTCTATATTCTGTAGTCGAGGCACGTGCTCGATGAAGAATCCAGCGAAAGTAGATGCCAACTCGATTGTTGCTCTGTGATAGGGGATGGATCTTCGTGACGAGCTTTCATAATCCCCTCGGACTTGACTAACTATTAGCTTGGAATCGCGTAAGCTTCTAGATAGTCAACTCCCAGCTATTTTGCCAGTTGCAGACCGATTAATAGGGCATTATATTCGGCCACGTTGTTGGTGCATGGTTCCATGAGAGAATATGCACGATGTATAACCAGATGATCAGGTGACACGAGCATGACGCCTACTCCAGCCACAATATTTCCTTTGAGTCATGTTCTTGATGCACCGCCAAAGAATATTCAACATGCGCCAAATGGGAATTTCTTCAGTTGCAGTGTTAGACTCCACTACTTCATTAGGGATTTCATCGTAGAGTTTGGAAGATTCTGGCACCGGATGGGCTGCTAGAAATCAGTAATGCTTGGCCTTTTACTGCCTTCTGAGGAACGAAGAGCATATCATATGGCGTCAACAGCATTGTCCATGTAGCTAAACGGGAATTGAGAGAACCCGGTTTAGTCATGAGTATTTTGAGAGGATTGACTTTAGATATGTGGATAGTCTGCCCAGACACACAGTGGCGTGTCTTCTGGATGACAAATACCAGTGCAAGGCATTCCTTTTCCACAGGTGTGTATTTGTGCTTGGCACCCACCATTGTGCGGCTGAGGTAGTAGATTGCATGTTCATGGCCGCCTTCATTCTTCTGAGCTAAGAGGGCGCCAAGAGAATGGTCCATAGCGCGGACATATAGTAAGAAAGGCTTCCCCATTATTGGAGCTACCAATACTGGGGGGTTGTAAGATACTTCTTGATGTCGTCGAATGCGCGTTGACATTGTTCAGTCCAGACGAAAGATACGTCTTTTCATGAGCTTGAGTGAATGGTTGACACCTTCCAGAAATGTTCGAAATAAATCGTCTGATGTATGCTAGCCTTCCTTGCAGACCACGTAGCTCTTTGAGATTTCTTGGAGGATGCATATCGAGGATAGCCTTCACTTTTCTGGGTCAAGATATATACCCTTTGAAGTGATGACGAAACCAAGGAACTTGCCCCTGGAAACACGCAGAAAAGACTTGGTTGGATTCATCTTGAGTTGGTGTGCACGCATTAGTTCGAACACCGTTCTCAAGTCTTGGAGGTGGTTGCCCTTGAGACGACTTTTAACTGCGATATCTTCTACGTAGCACTCCACTGTTTTGCGCAAATTGTCGCGAAAAATTGTGTTCCTGGTATGTCGCCCCTGCGTTTTTCAATCCGAAGGACATCACTGTATAGAAGTATACCCCCAACGGTGTTCGAAAAGATGTGTGCTTCTTATCGTCGGGAACATCTTGATCTGGTTGTAGCCTGAGAACCCATCCATGAAAGACATCCGCTCGAAGCCGCAAGTATTGTCGATCATTACATCGGTGATCGGTAGAGGGAACTCGTCCTTTGGGCATGCAGAGTTCAAATCACGGTAATCGATACAGACTCGAACTTTACCGTTCTTTTTTCATGACTGGAACGATGTTGGCAACCCAGTCAGGGTGTTGTTCTTCGCGAATGAATCCACTGGCAATGAGCTTCGTGACTTCATTCTCGAAGGCCTCCATGACATCTGGTCGGAATCGTCGTTGTTGCTGCTTCACTGGCTTAGCTTTAGACGAAATATTCAGGCGGTGCATGGCGACTTTAGGGTCCAGGCCTGACATGTCTTCATAGCTCCATGCGAAGACGTCGATGTATTCTTATAAGCTGTATAAGAGATTGGCGTTCATCGCCAGATAGGCTTTTACTGATGAAGATTGGTTTAAAAGATGATTCATCTCCTAAATTGACTTGGATGACTTCGTCTTCGGTAGGTGGTTCACGTTGTTCGAAGCACAACTCCCACCTAGTATCCATCTTTTGAGTCCATTGTTCAAGCTCGATTGATTGGACATCGTCCGCAATTTGGTCAACGAAACCATATTGACGGACAGAGTTGTTTTGAACATGTCGCCAATGCTGGAATCTGAGTCCCAGAGGGAGGAATCAGAAGAATGAGAACAACGATCTGCTTCATCATCTGATCTTTCGGGAGTTGTTGGAGGAGTGACATATAATCCAAACCAACACCATTTCGTTGATAGTAGTTCTCGGGTTTGCCGAGAGGAACAAAGTGTCATATTGGCAACCGTCGTCCCCGGCCATAATTTAGCCCCTGGTCGCTTTTGATGTCATATCCCATGTTCTGGATGATATTCTTGGCCTGCCAACTATACCGAAAAAGTTGCATTTTTCCAGAGTCATAGTCAGCTTCCGTTGTGCTTGGGAGAAGTAGAGTCTGGAACGAACTTTCTCTCGCCAATTATACGACCGAAGATGATTAGTTCTTCATCCTTCTTTCTGGCTGGAACGATGAAGTAGTGGATATCTTTTGGGTAAACTTTTTCCTGCAGGTGAGACGTCGTGACCGGCATGCAGAGTGTGGTCCTATGCTGTGCTCTAGAGCGTATATCGTATCTATGTAGTGGTTTACAGATTGATAGACATCGGAGTAATTAAAAGATAAATCTTTACTAAGAAAATACGCAAGTTCTTCTTCAGGGATAACATCATCCGCTGAAGGTACATTATTATGAGTATTGATATACTCATTGCGAGGATCATCATCTAGAAGAGGAGCCACAGTCTTGGCCAAGTTCACCACGTAGGGTAATTCTTCGGGATTGGGAGGACGGACATCAGCAGGTTCCTCCCGAGGTGTTTGCTGAGAGTGATGGTCAGTGGTTTGATTTTGTCAGGGTTCTTCTTTTTCACCCAGATTGTGAGAGGTTTCGGAGTAGTTTTTGGAGTAGTACGTCCTTTGACTCGGATAATCAGGGGACCATCATTGGAGGATGAACTTGCTTCAGCTTCATTGTCAGCTTCGTTGCCGTCATCCTTAGGGGACTGAGATTGGTAAAGTACTAATCTCCATAGTAGGCTTCGATGCCCTTAAAAAGATCGACAACGGCAAACTCCGTCTTCACGACACCGTCGCTGTTGACGTACTTGAAGCACTGGTGAAGTGTGGAATGAACGATCATATTCTCGTGTATCCATGGACGTCCCAACAAGACGACGTAGGATACATTGGCATCGATCACATAGCAGGAAACCTCCGTTCGGAGATCACCGATCTGGCACTTGAGACAGATCATGCTCAGCGGGTGGCTTCGACCAGCATTGAAAGCCATGATAGTTGTGTTGGTTGCAGATAGCTTGTGCAGAGGAATTCCCAGAATTTGAAGCAAACTTCTAGGAATGATGTTGAGGGAGGATCCGGGATCGATGTGCATGCGGTCCACCTTGATCGCGCCGATATACCATGTATAGTATAGGGGTCTATCATAACGATTATTTTTTAGTAGCATGTCCTCCTGTGAAAAGGTGATGTTGGGCACCACTTCCATAGTACTGTGGCAGTGAGGACAGGAGACAGGGTCTTCAGCGGGGGCTTTGACTTCAGCGAGATAAGAGTCGACATGTAGTAATGCCTCACTTAAGGCATTCCGCGTTTCTTTGGAGAGTCGCAACAGATCAAACAGAGAGAACCTGGCAGGTGTATTGGCTAGCTGTGCTAGTATGTCAAAGTTGTAGGGCCGGTCCATGCCTTCGGGAGCTGGCGCCTTCAGAGACTTGTCAAACCGCGTCTCCTTCTGCTTGGCTTTGTCCGTAGTTGGAGGCTTAGACGGGCCGGCTTCTGAGCTTGTGGGGGCAGCAGGAGCTTGAGAAGGTACTGCTTCTTCTTGTGCGGGATCGTATGTCCGAAGATAAGTCTTCCCCGATCGCGTCTCGCCAGATAGAACCTCGTAGATGGAAGAAGACACCATATGGCATGGCTTGTATTTCTTGTCCCTTTTTGCTTTGGGAGATACCACCTCCTGCGTCACTTCTTGCACAAGGTCCGGATGGACCCACATGATCTCACCACGTTCAGTTGTGAGTGGCACCACGGTTGAGTTGCGAGCTGGCGGTAGGTTGACGACTTCCATTATTGCCTTGGGGATCGGGACCACGCCGTCTGGACTTCTGTGGGAGGAAAGTCACCAAACTGAATAGAGATCATGTTAGAAGCTACGACCTTGTCTTCAGCTTCGAGGTTAATCACTTGGCTGTCGATAAGCGGTTGTATCTTCTTTTTCAGAACGATGCAGTCCTTGGTGGAATGATGCACGTACTAATGATAGAGACAGTACTTGGGATCGTTGAGCTGGTTCGCCTCTGCGGGACGTCGTGGTGGAGGCAATGTCAGTTTATTACCCTTCGTCAATGTGTGAAAGATAGTAATGACATCGTTTTCGTCAAAGGAGAAGGTCTCCTTAGACTCGTCGGAGGCGCCCTGAGACTTGGAAGCTCCTTTGGATGTGTCGACCTTCAGGACTTCTTTCCCTTTACCCCCACGGACAGGGATAGTTTGAGGATGCTTGCACTTGTCTTCGGATTTGGGTGTTTTCAACCCTAGTAGTTCCAGATTAGGAACGTCGTTTTCAGCAGCATCAGCTGCCCCAATGAAAGCGGGCCATGTACCATACTTATGTATACCCAGACAAAACTTCACCATAGGAAGGAAGTTATGTCGACAAGTATCCATAAGTTCTGAGTCTGGTATGCCGAAGGACATCTTCAGTGCTAGCCGCTGAAGCGTTCGATGAAGGCGATGACAGACTCAGTCTTCCTTTGCTTGGTCTCGATGAGGGTGGACATACTAACATGCATGCCACTCTCGTAAAATCCGTTGAGGAACAACCTCTCCAAGTCTTTAAATGAATTGATACAACCGTCAGGCAGACTGCAGAACCATTCGAAAGCTACCCCCTGTAAGGTGCTAATAAACAGCTTTGACAAGAACGGATCGTCCCTGGGTAAGTGTAGAGTATGCGTGTTGAAGTATGTCATGTGTTGACGAGAGAAGTCAACCCGTCAAATGAATTCAGTCAGCGGCTTGTAGTTAGGAGGGCAAGTAGCATTCTCCCTTTCAGGAGGATAAGGTTGAGATATCCCCATCTTCTGAAGCTCGTCTTTGTGTGAGATGGTGTCGAGACGGGCGACTAGGGAATCAATTGCATCTTGTTGATTAAGCAGGTGTTGGGAAACGGCTGTTGAACGGTTTCAGGCGTTGTTGGTGAAGGACCACCCCCAGCATTTGCAAGATTTGGGGGAGCGCAACGGAATGATACTCTTTTGTAGTGAAGGAGGGTTGTTGCTATGAGCCGGACTAGCGTAGTCGAGACGTTTTGTTGAGGTGGAGGAACGGCCGCAGCATCTTGGACCGCCATGATACTGGTAAGCATATCAGTGATCTTGGCGAATGCTGTTTCAAGACCCTCTAGCCGTTTGCTGGTCTGATCACTAGCTTCTTCAGGTCTTTCTCCGTCTGCCATGTATGTAGATAACATGCGAGGATGAACAGAGGAAACAGTACAACTGGTGTTGATATTGTATGTCTCTGAGTGGACAAGTCCCTCATTCAGGTAGAGGAGTAGATAGTCACCATCAGACTCGGAGAGATCGTCGTCCTCTGGAAGGCTACCCCCAGTGTAAAGGTCATCCGCTTCAGACTCTGAGGGAATACTACCCCTAGCTTGGGAGTCTTCGTCATCTATACGGGATCTTGCCTTCGACCGAGTACCCATATAGACTCCTTCAGATGTGACAGCTGCTGGCCATTCGTTGGTAGACTTCGTCTTCTTCTTCTCGCGAAACTGAGAGAGAAAGTTGGGTTCGTGGTCCACCGCCTTTGATTGGGGCTTCCGTAAGGAGGACCCCATGAAGCCATGTTGGATGAAACATACAGCGGCTTTTCATCGTCAAAGAAATGCAGCCGTCGAAACACGGACTTTCTCTGAGGCACTCTTGTTGCTTTGGAGCAACAACAGTTGATAACAATACTGGTGCACGGATGTGCACTATGAATTGTTGTCCTCCCTCGCTTTACGCTTATGATTTATCATGTCGCGTAAGTCAGCGGAAGGGAGTTTTGCCTTAAAACCCATATTGCATGCGTCGCCGAGCTTTGCATGTGGGTTTGTAAGGAGAGTTGGCGCATCTAGACTTAGTTCACGTGCAGGGGCAACCCCCACACCTAAGTTCTGTGATGTCCTTGAAGACAGCCCGTGCTATACGCGTTGGGGTCTTTTTTGTTGTGGGCGCATAGGCCTTGGAGACTGGCTTTGGGCGCATGCTTCTTGGCAGCACGTCTGAGCCTCCTTGATGTGGGCGCATAGCCTTGGGCGCATGACCCTGGATGCCTAGTCTGTTGAAGACATAAGCTTTCTGATTTGAGTTATGCGCCCAAGCACCCCCTTGGGCGCATAGCTCTGGGCGCATGCTTGGTGGAGCAGCGTTGTTTTCTTCCAGTTTCGTCTCCTTCGTTTGTGAGCCTCGTTGGGTTTGCCCAGAGTGTCGAACACCCCGATTCTTGGTATCGTAGTGCTTTCCTTTGCCAAGTCTCGAGCGTCAAACACTCTGTTGTTGGTTGTGCAGGAAAGAAGTCACTGGGCTAGTAGAGCCCGGAACGGTGTGAGCTTTCTCCATTTGGGGAGCTTCTGTGGCAGTCATGCGCCCATGTGACAGAGTCCTCCAGTTGCATATCTGCTATGACACTAGCAGGATATGCACAGCGAGCCTTCGGAAGCCAAGTCTTGCGAGACTTGTTTGGCTTCGCTGATTTTGAAGGAGTAGAGCCATCCCTCGAGAGCATCTCTTCGAACGCCTGCTGATCGAACTTTACGATCAGCATCTTCTGAGTGCTCCCCACTTTGTCGGTATCGGATTGCGTCACCACCTTCTCGTCAGAGGAAAAGGTAGTCCCCAGCAGAGTCGCCATTTTTGTGGACACACACAAAAAGAAGAAGAAACGTTGTCTTTTCTTTATTGGCGCAAGGCACCACAAATCGAGTACGCCTGAAAGATCCTGTGCTGAGGATCCCCGAGTACAAAAAAGAATTCTGGAATAGGACGATGGAGATCGAGCGATAGTTGCTCATTTACTCCGTTGACACTCCGATTACAAAAGTGGGAGAAAACCTAAGAAAATTGCTAACTCTCGGCTCACTGGCAAGAAATGCAGCAATTTGGCTCTTTAAAATGCTCTCCGTTCTGTGTTTTGAAGAGGAATGAGACCCCTTTTTATAGTAGTTTCTGAGCTGGAACGATGTTATGCGCCCACATGAGAAAACACTGGTTTTCATGTGGGCGCATGGTCTTGCTTTGGGCGCATAGGATGTAGGCGCATGCAAGCTGCGTGGTCGTGGGTTGATCGTGGTGCTGACGTGGCTGCATGCTTCGGTGCACGACTGCTCGTGGAGACTGACGTGGCCGTACGCTTCGGTGCACGTTTTGATCATGGCTTTGACCGAGTCAGGGGATGTTTTGGCTTGGGCGCATAGCCCTGTTTCAGGCTATGCGCCCTCCTTCTGGGGGAGCTTGTCTTGGGCGCATAGAGCTTCACAGGGTGACTTGGACGCATAGAGCTTCACAGGGTGAGTTTGGCGCATATGTGTTCACTTGGGCTTGGGCGCATATGTTCTCATTGGCTTGGACGCATAAGGCTTCATTGCTGAAATTTTCATGCTTCTACAGCAACAAAATTCATAAGTACGCTCAACACACTAACCAAGATGAGGCCGTGCAGAAGGGGTTTTAACCGTGTGAATCAATTCAAGTCTGTGACCAGGTGTGTGTCATGTGGCGGGTCTTTATTTGTCAGTACATAAGCTACTTAACGTGTCACCACCTCCACTCCATAAAATGAGTCCAAGAATTAGTAACAATAAGCATTACCTTGTGTTTCTCTTCGCTAATGACTAGAATTGACCTAGAGCAGAGGGCATATAGACCCTAGTCAGGTGTGAATGTTTTTGTAGGGAATACTGTTGTCATATCTTGCAATTTTATCATTATCATTTATTATTAACAATTTTTAATAGAATTTTTCCACCGTATAATAATTTTAAAAAAAAAAATCAAATGAATGATTTTTCCAAAAACAACGAAGGAAATAAATTCTTGCAACTAATTCTTTTGCAAATTCAAATTTACAAATATCCCTTCCACCAAACACGACACCTTGCCTTACCATGTGCCTTCACAAGGTGAAAGGCATGACACTTGTCCTTCTTAGGCTCATGAATCACCCGTAAGGGCATTTTGGACCATTCCAAAAAATATGAAAAAAAGAAAGAAAAAGGGATCCCTCTGTCATCTTTTTTTACTCCCTCACACTCTGTAGTGCCCCGTCCCGCTCAGCCAATCGGAGGAATCGAAACGCCGACGGCGTTCGGACTTAGCCTTGCAACGACTGGATTTAGATGTTGTGTAAACTTGTTCTTGGCTTTGACAAATATACACATGTATGCAATGCTTCTAGAAATAAATTATCCTATGAGGATTGTGATTAGGGGAAAACTTAAAATATATGGATACGTAACATTTTTATTAATAGTTTTGAAGAATATGAAAGTATGTATTAGTCTAAGAAATTTTATATATAAATTTATTTTTATAGAATAATTGTACTATTTGGCTTATTAATTCATGAAGTTGACCTATATGTTCATAAATTTTAACTTTAAATATGTATTATATAGACATCTAGTGTAGCTTAACTTAATATTTGAAAAACACTAAACAGGGTATCTTATTTTAATAAAAATTTCATATGTATTAAATATGTCCATATTTATTTTATACGGTTAATTAGCTCGTTTTGTCTCAATTTGTAGTTATAGTAAGTATTTTCAAGTATCCATACATTGGGGTAACCTACTATCAATTTTATTACGGTTAAAAATACATAATAATAAGATTTGTGCATTAATCAAAGATTGTTTGAATAGAATTAATTTCAAGTTACTATGTATATATACTTCCATAATAAAATTCTATTTAAGTTATATATAAGATTTTAACCAAAGTAACATCGCTTGTCAACCTTAAGAGAGCTCTTAAAAATATGGTGGGTTAATATATACCTATAAAAAAATTAATAAATAAGAACCTTACAAAACATTCAAGATCTAGTTATGAGTAGATTTGCTTTGGAATTCAATTTTTCTTTTTGTACTTTAGAATTGAGTAAATAGAAAGTAAATGAACACCGTTCTACTTTTTTCAATTTAGTATGTTTAGAATATAAAGCTTGATTTTAAAAATTAGTTAGAAGTTTATTACATTGTCTGCTACAATTGCAATTTTCATTCCTTTGATTTTATCTATATGAATTGAGTGGTTTCCGCTGTTGAGGTTGCTCCACCGAAGAGGTCGACGTACCCGAAATATGTTATACTGTGTTTATATTGTCTATTGTAAATTCCAGGACTAATAAATACAAAGGAAACTCTGCCGAAATTTTCAATAATTTCCAGAGTTAGCCAAATTTTCGGAAAATCCCAACTTCTGAAAATTTAAGATTAAATTTTAAATTCCTGAAACCATCTAATTTCCGAACGTGACTTCAGAAAATCCTTGTAGTGTTTCAGTAAGCACACTTTCTTGTCTAAAAATTATTTTCCGCTAAAGACGGAAATTTTCTGCTTAACTTTATTCTCGTTTAATGTGTGTTTTCTATCACACAAAAAAGAAATACAATTTGAATTTAACCATAACTTAGAGTACACTTTAGATTAGAATTGCATCGGGATGGAAGAGAAACTTTTGGATCACACATTCGAAATCTTTGCAATATTATATTTACAAAACTGTTCAGTTCCTGTTATAGTCATCCATACGGCCATACGATGTCCGAGGTGAGGCTTAGCTCACTTTCCTGTTTACTATTAGATTTCGAATCCCCGAATTCGGTCCTGTAATATCCAATGTAGCATGGTTCCGATATTCTTGAAAATTTTGAAGTTATACGACAACTGTTATAACACTTGGTTTCGATAGCTCGAAAAATAACTCGTGTTATCTTGATTTTGTCATATCATTATGTGGTTCCTGGTACTAATGGGACGGATAAATCTAAGCACGCCCATTAAGTATAAACCGATTCCGGATAAATGTGATTATTGTCGAGATATTAGATAGTGTGATCCAGAAGTGTTTTTCTAAACGTTATATTTTGCATATAGGACTTGTTAAAGGCTCTACACGTTCGTATATTACAACGATAGTTTTAAATTTTCTGATAGCTATTTAACACCTTAAGTAGATTTTAATTCAGTAAAAAAATTTACTCTCATTTATCTTCTTCCGATTTAATCTCGAGAATTTTATCACCTTACTTTACTTATCTCATTCCTTGACCGAGAGCTTACTCGTCGTATTGACAATCTAGTTTTGTTCACCAGGGTTTGATGAAGATCAGGATGAGATGCAGTCTCACTGAAGAGGAGCTTTATGAATGAGATATGAAAAAGAATAATGTTGGAATCCAATAGTTGTCGTTTTCTATATATAATTATGGATCTTTTGTGAAAGTTGGAAACATGTAATATATAACAAGTTTGCAATTGTGTAATAAATGTGAATTTTTCTAGATTGTTCTTTATGCCTATGCTTTATCCTAGACCTTACAGGCGACAATCGTAGGTACAATACGAATTGTATTGTACCGTAGCCTAGAGATGTATCACAGTGCTCTGATATTCTATTTAGGAATCGGAGCGTGCACGTCTTCTAGTGGTGGCCCATGCAGGTCAACTTTTTAAGGGATAGGGTAAAGAAATTAGTATAGATGAACACTTGGATATTTTCTAAGGATTTCATTGGATTACCATAGGATGTAATGAGGAATTAGAGATTGTACAAAGAATTGAGGAATAATTTTTTTTATTTATTAAAAACTTAATTCATCTATTATCCTATTGTTTTCTTATGTGAGGATTTTATGGTTGTAGGTAATGGCTCGATTTATGCCCTCTGTTTGCTGGGACGGGAGTAAGCGTACCCTATATGGCTACGAGCAGTACGCTAAAGGCGAGTGGAAAATACCGCACTGGTACGACCTTCATGTCTATGGGGTCTACTTTGGGATCGAGCGTCCGATTATTAGAAAATTGAGGACGGCGTAGAAGTTTATCACGAATTTGAAGTGTGCTTCATGTTTTTCCTAAGGCACGATGGATCGACATACCCTAAGATAAGGGGGTACGACGGAACGATGGAGGAATGGATGGAGGTAAACTCATAGTCAATACGACAATTCTGATCACCCCTTCTTTAGCCACAGATCGTCGATCTGGCTAAAGAAGGGTGATCTGTGGCTAAAGAAGGGGTAGAATCTGGCGTAGGGTTTACCTCCATCCGTTTCTCCATTGTTCCTTCGTACCCCCTTATCTTAGGGTATGTCGATCCATCGTGCCTTAGGAAGAACATGAAGCGCACTTCAAATTCGTGATAAACTTATGCGCCGTCCTCAATTTCCTTAATAATCAGACGCTCGATCCCAGAGTAGACCCCATAAATATGAAGGTTGTACCAGTCCGGTATTTTCCACTCGCCTCTAGCGTACTCTCATAGCCATATAGGGCACGCTTACTCCTGTCCTAGTAAACAGGGGGCATAAATCGAGCCATTACCTACAACCATAAAATCCTTACATAAGAAAACAATAGGATAATAGATTAATTAAGTTTTTAATAAATGACAAAAATCATATCCCCAATCCTTTGTACAGTCTCTAATTCCTCAATCCCTTGTCCAATCTCCAAATTACCACTATTTCCATCCTATGGTAATCAAATGAAATCCTTAGAAAATATCCAAGTGTTCACATATACTAATTTCTTTAACCTATACCCTATCCCTTAAAAAGTTGGAATGCATGGGCCACCCACTAAAAGACATCACGTCCCGATTCCCAAATAGAATATCAGAGCACTGTGATACATCTACAGGCTACGCATACGTACAATACAATTCGTATTGTACCTACGATTGTCGTCTACAAGGTTTAGGATAAAGCATAGGCATAAAGAACAATCTAAAGATATTCACATTTATTACACACTTGCAAACTTGTTATATATTACATGCTTCCAACTTTCACAAAAGATCCATAATTATACATAGAAAACTACAAAACGACAACTACTGACATCCAACATCATTCCCTAGTGAACAAAACTAGGTCGTCAATACGACGAGCAAGCTCTCGGACAAGGAATGAGATAAGGTAAGGTGATAAAATTCTCGAGATTAAATTGGAAGAATAAATAAGAGTAAAAAATTTTACCGAATTAAAATATACTAAGGCGTTAATAGCTATCTGAAAAATTTAAAACTATCGTTGTAATATACGAACGTGTAGAGCCTCTAACAAGTCCTATATGCAAAATATAATATTTAGAGAAACACTTATGGATCACACAACACACCTAATATCTCGACAATAATCTCATTCACCAAGTTTATACTTAATGGACGGTACTTAGATTTATCCGTCCTATTAGTATCAGGAACACATAATGATGTGATAAAATCAAGATACCACATGAGTTATTTTTCGAGCTATCGAAATCAAGTGTTATAACATTGTCGTATGACTTGAAATTTTTCAAGAATGTCAGAATCAGTCTACATTGGATATTACAGGGCCGAATTCGGAGATTCATAATCCAATGGAAAACAGAAAACATGAAAGTGAGCTAAGCCTCACCTCGGACATCGTATGGCCGTACTGATGATGATAACAGGAACTGATCAGTTTTGTAAATATAATATTGCAAAGATTTCGAAGGTGTGATCCAAAGGTTTCTCTCCATCTCGATGCAATTCTAATCTACAGTGTACTCTAAGTTATGGTTTAAATTCAAATTATATTTCTTTCTTTGTGATAGAAAACACACATTAAACGAA
>JANAVB010022596.1:9105694-9275467 GCA_029216955.1 Iris pallida | reverse complement strand
AATGAGAGAAAAGAAAAAGAAGGAGAGTATAATGAAAATTAAGAAGAAGACGAGAGGGGAGTAGGTCGACTGTGATGGAAGAGGGGTATGCTGGTATGGTGAGGGGTGAGGTGTGTGTAACAAAAAGAGAAAGAGAGAGATATGTATTGAAAAGAGAGAAAGAGACTGTGAGATTATTAGAAAGAGAAAGAGAGAGAGAAAGTGACAGAGAGTGGTCAGATGGGGGGGGGGGTTGTATGCTGATGGTGATGGAGGGTGAGTTTGTGTGTGTGAATAGAGAGAGAAAGGGATATATATATATATATATATATATATATAGATATAGATATAGATATATTATAGATAGAATATATATATATATATATGTAAAAAAAAAAAAAAAAAAAAAAAAATATATATATATATATATATATATGTAGATATATATATATATATAAAATTATTATATATTATATATATATATATAGATATATTATATATATATATTATAATTATATATATTATATATATATATATAATAATATAAAGCGAGAGAAAGAAATATTTATTAAAATAGGAGAGAGATAATGACATATCTACACAAGTAGAGAGAGATCTGTGTGGGGTGTTTGGGTAGTCATGGGAGGGGCCTACATAGAATTGGGTTGGGTGTTGGGTCAAGTTTGGGCTAGGTTTAGTCATAATTTCAAATTTAAGTCATTTATAATTAGGATGAAATAGGAGCATGCGGGAGATCAATTGGGGCACGCAAGTGGCACGTGCATAGTAGACTCAAAATAGATCAGAACCATATATCGGGTCGATTAGATTAGACCGATGTCGGCCCTGAAATCAGATGGGAAGTTGGATCAGGTTTTACGGTAGATGATCAATTGGCCTAAATTGACCCAAAAGTTGCGCGATGCAAAATGAGCACAAGGGTACAGTTTGAGTGGGACATGATATATCAAATAAAGATAATTTTATCTACTACAAACTCGTGAAGGAAGTTTCCCAAAATTGACATCTCTGACACTCCAGAAATCAAAGTCACGGAAAAGAGCATTTAATGATAAAAAATAATTAAATAAAAATGAATTATTGAAAATAATTCATTTAGAAAAATTAAAAAAAATCCCTAAATTTTGGGGGCTCACATCCTATCCACCTTATAAGAATTTTGTCCTCCAAATTAAAGGTTGGTAGTGGGGTTAAAACATGATAGAAAGTTTAGGCAATATCTTAGGCACGATTTAGAATAAAGCGATAAAAATTTTAAACCTAGTCATGATCAAGAATGAAACCTGAGCACGAGTGACTAGAGAATCAAATTTAGGTACGATCGAAAATCTATTTCGACACAGTCGTGATTAGAGATCAAGATTTTTAGCACGATTTGTGGGTTAAGATCATGATCATGAAAATCAAAGTCGTATAGTCATGATCTTAATCAAGGCTAAGAGAAGCGAACAGAGAATAAAATTTGAGTATAGAACGATCGATAGTTAGATTTGATGGAAAATCAGACTCTAGGTTGCATAAGCACGATCAAGATCCAAGTTTAGTTGTGAATGACGATAAAATCGTGATTTCGAAATCAAGGTCTTATAAGCACGATTTAGGAAAAAATCCAAGTCATTTAGGCACGGTAGAAATTTATTCAGACATGATCAATTTTCAATTCTAACACGACTAATTTCGTAGTCACACTAATTAGTCATGATCGAAAGTCAAAATTTTTAGGCACGATTTAGAGGCAAGGTAATATGTATAGTTATGATCGTTAAAATCACGATCAAGGGATTCAAAGTCGTCTTGGTCATGCCAGGTCATCTGGGCACGACTAATCACAAGGAAATTCACATATAATCAGAAAATCAAATCAAGGTCGAAAAGTGTTTAGGCACGAGTATTTAAAATCCAAACATGATCAAAATTGAATTTCAATACGATCATAGATACGGTCAGTCTAACCTTGATCAACAGTTATATAGATATGATGAAGAGTATGATAGCAGCCTAGGCATGACCAAACATAAAATTTTGGTATGATCAAGGATAGTATGAAGCTTAAACGTAATTGGAACAAAACTTAGTTATTAGTAAGAATTAAATTGAAAGTTAAAGCACGAGTGGTAATAGCATTGAAATCCAATCATGATTAAAAAAAAATTTAAGCCTCGATACGATCTAAGTTGATCATCAAAACATGATTTAGGCATGATGAAGAACAAGGTCATCGAAGTCTGAGCACGAGCATCCAAGGATGAAAATCCAAGTCAGAATTGAATTTGAAGTCATTCAAGTATAGTCAGCAATTAAGACTTTGGCACGATAAACAAGACGACCAAAATCGATTGGTCATGATCAGAGGGGATCAAAATCTTAATGATATTGAAATTTAAGAAACAATTCAAGGATAAGGAAATGAATTTCTTCTGATATGGCAGAAAACCAAAATATAGGATTTGTAGAAGGAAGTCGAGGTAATCATCTCGCTCTGCTTCGACTACTACCAAGATCCAAAATTTTCAGTAATTAAGATGACCACTCATGAAGCATATCCTTGTTATAACCCCCAATTAATCTTTTCTTTCTTTTTCACCGAATTTGTAATCCTTTTGACTTAGTCATCATGAAAGTCCAAATTTCTCTACATTGTCCTAAATTTTAATTTAATCCTTGCATCAGAATTTATAAAATTCTTGGACATTGTCCAAATCTATACTCCTCCTATTAATGCCACTACAATTTAAAATTTATTCCTCACTATATAAATCAACATCCACATATCTTTCAATTGTACCTTCAGATATTACCCTTATTAAATTTGGTAGTCTTACAAAATCTGTAGATTTTCTTATAACTCAATTTTTTTACCAGTTCTCAATCATTCTATACCAATACTTATTTAATTTAGCATCATCGTTGCATGCAATCATAATATCCTTTCCATGTATCTTGAATTCCTAAATTTAGTACATTGCCTTAATTCAAAATGAAACATCTCAAGAATCACTAACTTAAATATTTAGGTTCTCAAAATCCAGTCATTCTCGAATATCCTCGTCAGTTATAAAAATATAACTATAAAATATTACTGTTTCATGCACATTCCAATTCTCAAAATCATTCTTCGTTCCTCCTAAAACAATCAATACTCAAAATAATTCTCCAAGTGTAATCGTTTTTCCCAATTGATAATACCGGCCTTTTGATTTCATTTCCAATCTCAGTCATGTATTTATCCCAAATTTTTATCTAAATGTCCAACATCTCATATTCGTACCAAGATACCACTTGATAACAAATTCGTCTTCTACGAGATAGATGATTACGATACTTCCTCAACTTTTTTCCAAGGTACAGAGATATGAGAATTTCAAAATTTTCTAGATGTAGATACGAGATAGTTGATAATTAAGACAAGAGAATAATGATAAGATGAGAAAATGATCATACGATAAGGAAAAATGATAAGACAAAAATAGTGGTAGGAATTGTTCTTACTCATTTGGTCCAAAAAGTGAATCAATTTAAGATATGATCTGATAATCATACAAGTCTATCCGAAATCATGTTGTCAGAATTTCTGTCACGCTAGTAAGTATAGCTGCAATAAACGATAGAGTCCATAACTAAGGTATACACCCTATAATCTTGTTATCTAGATTCCTTACCACGTCAACCGGTATAGCTGCAAGAAAATCTAAATTCCATAACTAGGATAGTATACCCAAAATCAGGCTCTATGTCCTCGTCATACTAGCATGTATGACTGCGATAAATTCTAAACTCCATAAATAAAGTAGACATTTACCCTTCTCATCGTACTCATCAAATATGTTATCAGAATATATCTTAATTCCTCTCATAAAAACTTATCTAGAAACAAAATCAAAGTCAACAACGAACATCAAGATTCAAAATTTTCATCAACGAATCAAGGATAAGTAAATAGAAACAAGCGAAAACAGATTTTGAGTTAGGGTTTTGTAGAAGCATGGAAATTCAGGCGCATCTATAGGCTAGAATCCTATGCGCTCAACCCAACCATGCGACAAACTCAAATGCGCCAGGAAGCTCAAACAGATACTTGGTACAACAAAGAAAAGTACAAATTTAAAGACATTCAAAAGAGGACTTCTATTTCATATGAAAGTTTATTATATGTCTAAAGAAAGGCTATACAAAGAAGAACTTCTACAAAAAAGGAAGATCCTAAAGCTACAGCCAAACGGAGCAAACTACCATGTGCCCCCTGCCAGGTGCATCATCTGCCAGATGTATCATTTGTCAGGCGCATCACTCTAATGTCTCGTCCAGGCGTATCATTCCAGCATTTCAACGTATGCACATCTCCGTGCATAGTCAGAGCGAATCACTCTCTCTCTCATCAGCACCAATCAGCACTTGTGTAGCAGGAAGATGAGCTCTTCTAGCTCGACAAGGATCGCGGAACGATGCCTCGATCTTCGGAAGCAACAGGCACACTCGGCAACCTGTGGATCTGCCATCATAACGAAAGACGGAGCGCAGCTGTCCCGACCTTTGGATGCAACAGGCACCATTGGCCTGTGTCGGGACTCGACGATCCCGATATTTGGATGCAACAGACACTATCACAGAAGCTCAGAGCGACGAAAAGACTGGGGCAGCGCACTTCACTGTGAAACCCGTAATTTTTAATTAACTGATTTAGTGTCTAAATATTATTATTTTATTATTTTACCCAGTTCAGTGAAAATATTATTATTAATTTATTGGATTTCTTGTTTTGATCTGACCCGTCCCGGACCTGTTTCTGAACCCATGTTCAAATTCGAGCCAATCTCGATTTTCGAAATTTTTATTTAAAGTATTATTTGATATATAAATATTTATAATTCTTTATAAAGAAAAAGATTTTCTTTTTTTCTTTTCTTTTATTATTCATTTTTCTACCATTTAATTCTCTTTCTCTGTCTCTCTTCTCCAACAGAAGGAATAACCCTTCATTTCTTTCCTTCGACAACGAAACCGACCCCCGACTTCTCTGTTCACCTCCCCGAACGGCCGAGACTTCTCTTCCTTTTCCGTAACCTCCTTCACTATTCCCCTACATAAACCCCATTCTCCATCTTCATCCATTCCTCCAAAACCCCCATGCCCTAGCTTCCCGAACGGAGTTTTCCCGACGCCGTCGGCGAGCCCCTGGCCCGCGCCCCTGCGCTCGGCCGACCCTTCGCCGACCTCTCCTCGCGCGGCCAGCTCCGGCCCGCCCCCTCCAGTGTGCGCGCGACCACGCCGCGCCCAGCCGGCCCCCTTGCGCGGCGTTCCTCGCCGACCGTTCCCCGCGAGCGCGCCGACCGCGCTGCCCTCTGGCCGCTGTCCCCGGCCAACCACCTCTGGCCGCGCCCCCTTCGGTGCCGCCCCTGGCCGCTGTCTCGCCGGTACCCCGCCGACAGCCCCTCTTCGCCGACGCCGCCCGCTCCCCCGCGAGCGCGTCCGCCCGACCAGTGCCTCCCCGCGGCTGTCCTCCGGTGACCCGTCGGCGCCCTCTTTGGCCGCCCCTTGCGTGGCCGAGCTCTCTGGACCGCGTCCCTTCGGCGTTCCCTGCCGATCCGGGTTAGAACCCTTCGAGCTTCTCTTTGCCCGATCTCTCTTTGGCCAACGTCTGCTGTCCTTCGTCGCAGCGCCCTGGTCATTTCCCTTTAGCGAGTTTTCTCTTGCTGGTTCCCCCGCCGTGCCTAGCTTCTGAGTTTTCGGCGTCCTTCGACGTCGCTGCGGATTTCAGCGTTGGTTTCGGGAATACGTTGCTGTGCTGGATCTTATTTCTTTCTTTATTATTCATCTGGGAGCTCTAGCCGAGCAATCCGAGGTATAATCCCCCTGTCTCGCTATTTTATTATTTTGTCGATGATGAAATGGTCCCCGATTCCCTTTGGGAATTCGGTTTTTAGCGACGTCGTAATTTTTCGGGACTTTCGGAAAGGTCCTATGGATTGTTTTGGATTTCTGGAATATATCGGGAATTGATTTTTGGTATGTTTTAGTTTTCCGGAATTTTCCGGAAATGTTCTGTGATTTGTGGATTTGGAATCGGACTTCCGAAATTATTTCGGGTCGTCCCGATTATGCTGTGGATTGGTTGTGGATATTATATATATATAAATGCGGGTTTTTCCCTGGTTTGGGACTTGCAGGAAATTATCGGCGCCATTTCCCAGTTTTTGGGTTGACCAAAAACAGAGGAGATGCTGCCCGATTTTTCCGTAAATCCTGATTAATTTAAAAATGAATTTAAAATGATTTTCGAAATTTATTCGATATTTGATTTTGGGGTGACGACCGTATCGGTCAATGGACCCGGCTAAGTGCAAACGATACCGGCCCCGCCCGGACGTTGAGGCAATTAGCCAAAATGAGGATCGGACCATATCTGAGACTTATGACTTATCATTATTTTATTATTTATTTCTATTTACATTTATTTAATATTTTTAGTTTAGGACTAACGTCAGTCTTATCTTATTTCAATTTATGTAAATAAATTGTAATGGGCATAAGTCCAGCTGGCTGGTCTGTAACTGTAATAGCTTAGATTTTCCTGTCATTTTCTGGCTTTTCTTGTTTTATTATTTAACAATTAAAATGATTAAAAAGTATCTTCGTATAAAAAAATTAATTAATATTTCTCACCTAAAACTGACAAGTTTATTAATAATTAAAAATCACGAGTTTTCTCACTAAAATAAGAAAATTAGTTTTATATTTATATTTATAGAAAATACCGAGTTTTTCTAAAATAATCTGGCAGCGACGATGTTTTCCAAATTCAAAGTTAAAATGATCATTTTCTAAAATAATAGGACAAATAGCCCCATATGGCCAGCCACTTTGGAAGAGGATAGGCTCAAGTTCATTTCATTATTCTCATCCACACTCTCTCTCTTGTTCTTCCCCAAATTCCTAGAGAGCAATCCCTAGCAATTTCTCCACCAAATCATTCCATTTCACCACCAAATCTTCTTCTTTCCTTCTCCATTCTAGCCAAGAAGGAAGCTACCCAAGTTTGGGAGGATTCGGAGCTCGTTCGTGTCCTTTTGGAATCTCTACGTGTCGGTGTAGCTCCGGGAAGGCTTTTCTTCGATTCGATCTACCGGGAGGTATAAATCCATTCTCCTTTTCATTTCCTCATACATATAGGTCTATTTTGAACCCATAGGAATGACCCCATAGTTGTATCTCCATTTGTGTCCATTTCGTGTCCATTTGGAGGTTATAGGAGTGTCCTTTGCGTTGTGGTTGTGTCCATGTGGGAAAATCCCAAATTTGGACACACTATGTGTTGTTGTTATGTATGAATGAATTATTACATGTTTAATCTCATATTTTTGTATTGGAGATGTGTTCTATAGTGTCTCATATATACATATTAGTGTAGAGAGTGAGTTCTTGATATATTATGTTATATACTTGTGTTCTTTTGTCTCAAACTACCTAAATCCGTCATGATTTTTATCCACGTTTTTAATTTCAGCCCTAACTTAGAAATGTCATAACTTCTAGCTCAAAGCTCAGTTTAATCTCCTATTTTTTTTTAAAAGAAGCGTATTGAAGTTAGCTTTCCAAAAACATGTATTAACAGGCCTAATTCTTTCTGTAACTTTCTGGAAAATTATTTGAGTGTCAGCTGTACGAAAGACAAACGCGTTCTCGGTGTTTTCGCGATTTCGGGAGTTTCCGGAAACGAAAATGCGATCCGTTTAAAGTTTCGGAAAGGTAACACATAGATCTATAACATACTTTAATCCTAAATTTTAATTCATGCTGAGATGGTACAGTATTGATTATTAGTAGGAGTTACTATTCGACATATGCATTTTGTGCACCCTTGTGTGTAATATAATGTTCTATTTGATTTTAACCCATGTTAATGTATATACATTATGTAATTAAATAGAGAATAAAAGCATGAGTAAATATTTAAATAAATGATGTATGAGGTGTAAGTATCCTATCTAATGTAAGCATGTATAAGTATGGCTTGTAATGAATATGTAGGTTTCATAGTATGTAATGTATGGTGCATATAGTGGTGCAAGAGAATAATGAATGATGAATGAATGCAAGCATGAATGTAATGTAATAATAGATGTAATGTATGCAATATACAAGTTAATGAGATGTAATGTTCTATGTTAACACAAATCCTATATTACCTCATGTACCCCCTTACACTATGTTGACACTATCACACTTGACACATTGTTCACTTACACTTTGACACTCTTTGATATGTATACACTATGTATGCCCATTTAACCCTCACTTGCCCCTTTGTCATGTTCACATACACACACATAGCCTCTTAAATAAGTATTTATGAATATAGTTAACTTAGCTATGTATGTATATTATATATATGTTAGCATATTGTGTTGTAATATATAAGTTTATATAACCATTTGAAATGCCATGATTATAGACCTAATGTTGAATACCAATATATGCATGTGTATATATGTGTAGACATATATAGCTTAAAGTAATAGATTACCTAGTGTATATCCAATGTGAATTCTTGCCTATTTGAGTATTGAATAATTACATGCTATATAGAGTTGGGTGTATGTTGGCTTGTATAGCCTTGTATTGATGTGTGCTTGCTAGGATAGTCTTGGTTAGGCCTAGTAAGACTTACTAGGTTAGGACATGACCTAGTTTGACCTAGTTTGACTAGTGCAGTTGACCAGAGTTGACCAAGGGTTGACTTTGGCCTAGTTTGACCTAGATTTATGTAGAATGAATTGTAGTGCTTTATATTACCCTTCTGGACATGTTGTGACTTGTGCTGTTCTAATTAGGAGCCAGACACCTCTCCTCGGACAGTATCTTTACCTTGGACATTCAGATATTAGGCGAGTACATTCTCTGATAGTTCTCTCATTTATTTGTCAATTACTGTATTTCAGTTCTAGTTAGTTGTATGCGATTCTCTGTTACAACACGTATGGATATTACTGGATTCATGTATACGACACACATTTATTTTCTGGCCTCTATTACTGGTATCATTATTTCCGGCTTCCATTATTGGAATTATTTACTGGAATCATTTACTGGAATCATTTACTGGTATCATTATGTTTTGGCTGGACTCATCTTGAATCATTGTATCGGAATTTTGGATTCACTTGCTGGGAGAAGAAATACTAGAGTAAGACATGTAGACATACCCCATTACTGGAATCACCCCTACTGGAATCTACTGGAATGATAGCCATCTCTCGCCTGATCAGTGAGAGGTGTGCCGGATTATCCACAGCCGTTTACATGTCGATCTCGATATTTTAAAACACACTGCTAGAGTATAGGATGGACTCACCCTGGAATCATTGATCACTATAACAGGAATCGTCCCTTACTGGATTTATCTTGTATGAGATTCATCATGTACTGGACTTACATTGGAGTTACACTGGTCTACATTGTTGTCTGGACTTCATATCATATTACCCTGGTTCAGCTAGTTCTATTTTTACAGACTTCATTGCTATGATTCTTCTCTTGTTTAGTTATTTACTTTCCTTGCACCTTATCTGTCTTTCTTACCATCACCTGAATATAAACTGCCATTTTCATCAATACAACTGCCTATAACTGCTTTATAGTTCTCTGTCATTTACTTGGGTTTTCTAGATGAGATGTGCTCGTTCCTGTCCTGACTGGACCTGTTGATAAATTTTACAGATAGCTTGGAGGTTGCCTGCTAGCCTAGAGGAGACACCTTAGAGGTTGTTTAGATAGTTATTTTATTTGTCTGGAGATGTATTTACTTTGTGGATTACTGTATTTGAGTTTTGAGATGTATTTCTGGGTTTTTGTATCTTAGACACTTAGACTTCTATCTCCCGTATCTTTTTGGATTTTATGTTTTATCTAACCTTATCATGCTCTACCTTAAATGTGATTGAGACTGTATCTGCTTAGCATTATATTGTTAGATGATGTGACCTAGGACAGCGTTCTACCGCCGACACTGCGGCGTAGGCTGGGCGTTGTTACGTTCTTGTACCCTAACAGTGGGTGCGGGTTGTGCCAAGAGCTCCGGCCAAGTTCTTCTTTTGAAGAATGAAAGTAAAGCTTTCCCTCATGCGGCTATTTATAAGCACGGGCAGCCTACATCCGAGTGCCAAATAGCCAACGTTCTAAATTCTATACAATAAAATTGCATCAATAGCAAATACATCTGTCGCCTCGTATTCAGCTAAGTCAAGGAAACCATTTAACGCCTCGAAGAACCCAATAGGCGGGCCAAAGAGGATGCGACACATTGGCAGATGCATCGTCAAGTTATACGCTCCCTATGGATGCGCCCAGCGGGCCATAGCCATGCGCCCAGATTGGCATTAACAAATGCAACCCTCTCCATCAAACATTTAATACTGAATGACAAAGGGCGGCTACACGTCTCCCGAAGATGTCCAATCAACAGCCCTTGCAGAAAGTGAAGCGCCGCTGATGTCAGCACCATCATTACACCTTGGGTCGGCAACAATTGCCACGTGGCAGCCCGATCATTTGTATGCGCCTCGTGGCCATACACCCAGAAGACTGCATGCGCCCTCCGGCTTACTTCTGATCCCAAGCAACAGAAGACAAAGCTCTGAATGCGCCTCAAAAGCCATGCACCTGGACTTGCACATGGCTCCTACGATCATGAGACCAAGTCGCCTCCCCTGCGCATGATTCTAGGTGCACCCTGATGCGAAGCTCTGCATGCGTCTCAAAAGCCATGCGTTCAGACTCGTCTATGATGTATAAAACTCATAGACTAAGTCGCCTCCATGCGCCCGATCCTAGGCGCACCCCGATAGATCACTCTCCTCCAAAATCGAGATCTTTGCCATGCATCCATTGGCTCAGTTCTGTTCAAAGAATGCGTGTTAACCACCCAAGATCTCAGCAACAACCAAATCTCTGCGACTGCCACGTGCCAGCTCCATTGCAGCCCAGCGCAACAGTCCAGCAGATTCAACTTCAATCCAGGGCACATCAACCATGCGCCCCCGCCAGCATCAGCCACATGGCGTTCCCACATCCAGGCGCATCCGACATATGCGCACATGAGCAGCCAGCCTGCTATATATAAATAGAAGGATCATTCCTTCACCATACACACACAGAGACAAGGACGAATATACATACTCAGATAGAAGCACATCCACAGAGGCCAGAAGAGACACTTAACGTCCGTTTCTCCTCGCAACGCTCCGACATCCAGAGCAACCCAGACCTTCAGAGAGTTCAATATCGTCGTCAGATCGTCAACGGAGTCAACGCATTTCCACTCGCTCCACCGATACAGTTCCCAAATTAAAATAAACGTGTACTCCTAGGACTACGTCTAAGTCCTACATTGTATACTGTTCTGTTTTAATTGAAATACTAAAGTTTTAATCAACAAAATCTTGTCGTATTTGTGATGGCAAATAAGCTGGCGACTCTGCTGGGGACCTCTTTCTCCTCCAACGAGAAAGTTGTGTCGCAATCTGATGACATCAAACTCGGCTCCTCCCATAAAACACTTGTGGTATGCCTCAATCAACAGGCGTATGAGGAGTTCGTCTATAAAGGCAGCGCGAGTCCTTCGAAGCGGCTGCCAAAGCCGAAGAAGACTCGCCAAGTCTGGGTGCGCAAGGCCGATGCGCCTAGCACTATCACTGAAGGGGACGCGCCACCACAGCCGGCACTTTCTACTGATGCTTTCAGCAACAAGGATGCGCCCACTGGAGCCGCATATCTGTCTGGAAAGTGCAGTGTTGACTGCATTCCCCATCTGTCTTCTTTCCAGCCGAAGAAGATGCGCCACGGAGCAAAGGTGCAACCAATCTCCAACGCATGAGCTTTGGTGCATAAGAGAGAACATCTGTCTTTAACAGACTCACTCGCTGTCATGGTGACACACCATTGGATTTTGAGTACTATGTGCCTTCGCAGGCTAGTACAAAGAAATCCAAGGCAGCACAGGCCATGTGCCACAAACGTGCTACGCCAACAGCGGACCAGAAGCATGCTCTCAAAATTATGCGTGCTGCTGATGGTAAGCTGTACAGAGTCGACTCGGGTGCTCTGTGCCAGAAATAAGTCGACTCTCAAAGTCCAAGTCCCGCTTGGGCGCATCTACTGCGTTTCGAACCAAGTCTGGATGGGCAACTGCGATGTTGAATCCATGCGCCCACCTAGGTGACGCGCATGTAGTGGACTCAAGTTGTCATAAATTCTGTTCCTCTACCAATGATCTAGGTGCATCTCATGCACGTGAACCGGATCAGGGGGTACAACAGTCACATGACCACCCCGGTGCTTGGCCTTGCCATGTGCATGATGGGTGTATTAAAGTAAAACTCTTCCAATATGATTTGTGTAATATGATCAGTCACAAACGTAGATCAAGAGAGCTGACCAATGAGCATAATGTGTCCCTCGCAGGGCACAGTACATGTGCCATGGTCACCATCAATTGTTGTTGTTATAAAACAGTGGCTCCACCACAAAGGCAGTCCGTGTTTTAGCGACTACAAACTACGACACTTATCCGACGTCGCCTCGAAAGTGCCAATTGAAGATGAAGCGGAGCCCAAGATCGCTTCCTGTTATGTTGTCTCCTCATCCGTGAGAAAGATAACCAACAACTCCTTACCCTCTGCATCCAAGACTCAGTTGAGGAAGAACAAAATAGTGGTCCCGTCTCCAGGGATGTACGAATGCACCCGAGCGAGGAGCAAGGCCCTGGCGGAAGCAACAGCCGGGGGTAGTCAAGCCTCTGACAACCCTTCCCTCGAAGATGAGAAAGCGCTCTCACAAACCGACCGTGACGTAGCTGGAGGTAGCCAACATGAGGCCTCAGAAGAAGAAGCCCCTCTACAAGAAAGTGAGGTCGAGAGTGAAGCCTCGACCAATCCATCCACTTCCACCCATGTCATGATAGCCTACATGCTACGTCCTCAAAGACTACATATAACGCATGATCAATGCAAACATCTGCTCAGTCGATTATGAGGAGAAGACAGTCTTGACCAACATGGTGTCGCTCCAATTCGGCACCTTACCGCCTACCACAGCTCAAGATTGCGTCGTCCCCATCCCAAAGGCGACAATAGAAGTAGTCAAACTTCCACCAACCCGTGACAATGTCGGTAGGCTCACACCACTCACAACAACCAAGGGAGAGATCATGTGGGTTCACCCCGATCTCGTTCTAGAGCTGACTCAACCGGGGATAACCTCTACCTCCAAAAGCAAAGGCAAGAAGATCAAGTCTTGCCGAATGGTGACTTTCGCCCTTGAGGAAGCACTGCCCGTACAAACATGTTCACAGCAGAACGTCCAGCCAGAGGAGGGTCCTTCCGAAGTGACACCTCCTATCATTAGCACAGCTGTCCAAGTAGAAGGTTCATCCCAACCTCTTACAGCTGACAAACAAAAGCAGAAGGAGGCCCGCTTCGACAAGCCTCTTCGAAAAGACAACACTCTGGGGTCAGCCAAATCCCACAACTTCGACATACTGGCACAACTGGCCAGTACTCCAGCACGGCTTTCCCGATTCGAGCTTCTCCGCCTATCCAAAGATACTCGGGAGGCTCTTTACGAAGCCCTGAAGGACACCGAGTCTTTTATTAGTCAGGTCGAGCAGCCTGACGACGATCCTACAACATGTCTGTACTGTCATAATATGGGGGAGATCATCCCCAACATCACATTCACTTAACAGGACATGCTGCTCAAGAACAACAGGCACAACAGACCCCTGTATTACACAAGGTATGTCGGTGCCATCAAGGTGGATCGAATGCAGATCGACCCTGGGTCCTCTCTCAGCATCATCTTTCAAACTTTATGTCAGACGCTGGGGATCCCGATGCATCGTATGACGGCGTCTTACACGACCATCAGTAGCTTCAATGCCAGTAAGAGTGAGCCACTGGGGAAGATCCGTTTGAAGTGTCACATCGGCGATCTCTAGACCGAGGTGACTTGCTATGTTGTGGATACAGACGTCAACTACAACATCTTGTTGGGACGGCCGTGGATACATGAATACATAGTGGTGCCATACGCCCTCCACCAATGTATAAAATACGTATCCACCAGCGACATCATCCGAACATAGTTTGCTAATGTCGATCCCTTCAGAGGGATTGAAGCCTTCTTGGCCGACGCTGCCGAGTTGCAAAGAAATTTCGTTTCTGTCAGTTGCACGCCGGCTTCATCCACAGATCGTCAGAGCCTCTATACCCGACGGTTGCCTCTTGTCCATTTGAAGCCTGGGGCATGGATATAGTGAGGCCTATCACCTCTCCTTTGTCAAGGTGATACCTCTTTATCCTAGCAATCATCGACTATTTGTCTAAATGGGTGAAAGCAGTACCTCTCACAGAGGTAAAAAGCTCAAGAGTGATCAGTTTCATCAAGCATCACGTCATCTACCGTTTTGGGTTACCTCGAAGGATTATCCATGATAATGAACCACAATTCATCAGCCATGCGTTTAGTAGATTCTACGATAAGAACCGTATTCAGAACATGGCATCAACCGCTTACAATCCGACAACAAACGGACTGGATGAAGCTTTTAATAAGACCATCGTCAAGCTACTCAAAAAGGTCCTGTCATCCAATAAGTGCGACTGGGATGAGAAGCTCGGAGAATGCCTTTGGGTCTATCGTACTACGGTACGGACCCCGACGGGCAACACACCATTCTCTATGGTTTATAGGAGCGAAACAGTGCTACCGCTGGAGATCCAAATCCCTCACTCTGAGTGGCAATCACAAATCAGCTGACGGAAGAGGACAATCAATGTCGCCATCTGCAAGAGTTGGAGCGCTGGACAAAAAATGCCTATTGGCTCAACAGTGCATCGAACTTTATCAAGCCCGCATATCACAGACTTTCAACAAAAGAATCCGACAGAGGACTTTCCAAGTGGGCGACCTGGTTCTGGCAGTCAGGAGACCGATGGTGATGACTCACAAAAAACTAGGAAAGTTTGAACCCAAATGAGAAGGACCCTTCATCATAGAGACAATATACTCAAACGGTGCTTATCGTCTCGCTCAAGCTAATAAGAATTTGTTCATGATGCCCATCAACGACAAGTTCCTAAAAAAGTACTATTCTTGACCTCCGTCGAGAACGTACTACCTTTCTCCAGAGAGAGGACTAGTGAACTTGACCAAACCAAGTTCACACCCCATCTTCTGACAAATCATATGCTTCTAGAACCCAGCTGTTTCGTTGCATTCTATCCCCAGTAGAAGAACAACCATGTCCACACTGCCTCTGAGTTGCTTCTCTACACCTCATCAAGAAGAATCTTGCACCATGTAAGATCATGCTTAAGGCAATGTTTACCACGTCCACATCACCTCTGAGTAAATATTCCATACAACAATCCCTGTTGTTACACCATAGAACATCCATGTTCATATCACCTCTGAGTTGTTCTATAAACACCCACAGAGTTCACTCCTATTATGTCCACATTACCTCTGAGTAGAAAAACTCCACCATTTTAGCCCATATTTACCATGTCAACCTTACCTCTGAGTAAATATGTCGGTCCTCTCCCTCAACTTATTATCCGTACCTAATGCCAAGGTACACCAAGGGTGATAAATCTACACAAAAACTACCCCATATTCACCACGTCCATATTACCTCTGAGTGAATGTGTCGGTTTCCCCTTTAAGTAACTTATTATCTGCACCTAGAAACTAAGGTACGGAATAGATAATGGGTCCAAAAAAATCACATGAAATGAACAAAGCAGAAAGTCCTTTCATTTTCTTCAGCTAAACAGAAAATAAAAGATTACATCGATATCGAAAAGAAATAAACATCATCTTCAGGTTTCTTCAGAAACACTAAGACAAAATAGGGACATTGACTCTATTCATATTCCCGAAAACGGCGATTGCAAAGCAACCTACGAATCCTCACAACCAGGGATCATAGTTGCATTGAGGCATGTACCACTCCCTCAGCCACTTTGCATACGAAGGCTCAATCTGGTTGAGGTCTTCTGTAGGGACAGGAGGGTCAGTCCCAATGCTGCTACTCTCTGACGGTGGCTCCTCCTTAACTTCAACCTTGGGAGCAGTCTCTTCCTTGATGGTCATTGGTTCTTTCTTGACCTCGACCTTCGGTGAAGCCTCCTCTTTAACAGTCACCGGCTCTTATTTGACGAGAGGAAGCGGTATCTCTTCCTTCACGAAAGCCTCCGCCCTCGGTATGGATACTACAATAGAGCCAGAAAAAAGTTAGCAAAAAGACTTAGAAGCTCAAAACAAGTATCTGAGACCCATCAGGCACTCTGGCGCATCAACTGGGCTGAAACCCATGCGCATAGAGGGAATCCCAAAGAAGATACACCAGATCAAAATTCTGTGTGCAATGGAAGTGAAGCTTCGTCGCATCATCAAGACCTAAGTCCATGTACGTCAGCAAGTGAAGCTTCGGCGCATCATCAGGACTTAAGTCCATGTACGTCAGCTGAGAGGGCTTCGGCGCATCATCAGGACAAAAGTCCATGCACGTCAGCCTAAGCACATCCACATAAGGTGGCTCATCTATAGTTGGGACACCCCAATATCGCTGCAACACAGACCATGGCAAGGGAATACCTACCGAGCACTTCCGGACGGACGTCGGCGTGGGTCACCCTGACAACGGGGACTTCCTCCGTGTCGACCTCCAAGGGTTCCTTGTCTCGGCCCCTTCCTCGGTTAGTAGCACCGCCTCGAGGAGTCTTGGGAGCCATCTCTCAAAACAAAGAAAAAAAAGGAAGAAAAGAGTTCTGAGGAAGAAGAAAACTTTTACAGAAAAGTAGAAGTCTCTATCTCCTCACAAGCCGTCTATTTATAGGCTTGGCCACATGCGTAAACCGATGAGGCGTGACATCAGCAATCAATCGCTTCGGGTCTCGAGAAATCAACGGATGCTTATCTTCAAAATATCATCATTAATCTTTTCTAAGATCGAGGTGTTATCTCTTCAGAAGAAGCATGTGCCCTAGCAGTATGCGCCTAAACAACAAGCGTTCCCCACAACGACGTGCAGAGTGACCATACGCTAAAAAGAGCCATATGCCTAGGCGAAGGACATGCGTCCAGAGTCGTTAATCCTCATGCTTCTTATTCAAAGTATTCCAAAACTTGCACAAAAAGTTTTGAAAATTTTGAAGGGGGTCTTGTAGAAGCATGAAAATTCAGACGCATCTATAGGCTAGAATCCTATGCGCTCAACCCAACCATGCGACCAACTCAAATATGCCAGGAAGCTCAAACAGATACTTGGCACAGCAAAGAAAAGTACAAATTTAAAGTCATTCAAAAAAGAACTTTTATTTCATATAAAAATTTATTACATGTCTAAAGAAAGGCTTTACAGAGGAGAACTTCTACAAAGAAGGAAGATCCTAAAGCTACAGCTAGACGCAGCAAGCTGCCATGCGCCCCTGCCAGGCGCATCATCTGTCAGGTGCATCACTCTGATGTCTCGTCCAGCGCATCATTCCAGCATCTCAACGTATGCGCATCTCCGTGCATAGTCAGAGCAAATCACCCTCTCTCATCAGTACTAATCATAAAAAAGTGTATCTGGAATAGGAGCTCTCCTAGCTCGATAAGGATCGCAGCACGATATCCCGATCTTCGGAAGCAACAAGCACACTCGGTAACCTATGGCTCTGCCAGCATAACGAAAGACGGAGCGCGATCGCCCCGATCTTTGGATGCAACAGGCACCATCGGCCTGTGTCGGGACTCGACGATCCCGATATTTGGATGCAACAGACATTATCACAGAAGCTCAGAGCGACGGAAAGACTGGGGCAGCGCATCTTCACCCTCGGAAAAAGCTCGAGTTTGGCAGTTCACCAAGGCAGAGCTCCGGCCAAGTTCATCTTTTGAAGAATGAAAGCAAAGCTTTCCCTCATGCGGCTATTTATAAGCACGTGTAGCCTACACTCGAGTGCCAAATGGCCAATGTTCCAAATTTTATGCAATAAATTTGCATTAATAGCAAATACATCCTGTAAGCCCCTGATTTTTCAAATTCATTTTAATTAGTGCAAATTAATTTTTAATGTCATTTATAGCCTTAAAATATTTATTAGGATTTTTAAGAAATTTTCTAGAATTTTTAAATAATTTTTTGATGAGTTTTAAATACAAAAATATTATTTTGCAAATATTAGAATTGTTTTAATATGGTTTTGCAAATATTAGAATTGTTTTAATATGGTTTTGCAAATATTAGAATTGTTTTTATATTGATTTGTAATTAATGAATTGTTTATGCAAATTATATTTGCATTCAGTTAGGGTTGGGACCTTAATGTAAATTCCTAAAGCCTAGGGGTTTTCCTATAATTTTCCCTACCCACCCCCGACGACTGCCCCGGCTGCCCCGACGACCGACCTACACTGCCCCCGCCATTTTCGGCCAGCGCGACAGCCCCCCACCGCCATCGAACCCCTATAAAGGATCCCCTCACCCCCCCTGAACGAAACCCTAACCCTAAAACTCCCCCACGACCCCCTTTCTTCCCCGACGAACCCCAAACCCTACCTCTACTCCGGCGACCCCCGTTCGACGACCACCGCTCGACGTCATCGACCACCACCACCCTCAACGAGTTCGCCACGCCGAGCTAGGTCGATCGCCACCCGAGCGCCTCGACCACGACGCCCCCAGTCGCCGTTCGCCTCCTCGACTTCCACCCCCCCTCCGCCGGACACGTGGGTAACATTCTTTCCTCTGTGTCGTACGTGTCTCAAACTGAGACACAAGACTCGCCTAGACACGGGGGACTCAACTATGGTGCTGGACACGTGTTAGCCGAGTCGTACGTGTCGTGCTGGGCACGGACACGTCGACTCTGTGTCAGATTCGACTTCTCGTGTCCTGGACTGTATGGACACGAGACAAACTGTGAAATAGACTAACGGGTTGGGCTTTGCTTAACGGGTAAAAACCCATTTAATTTCTGTACTAAATAAAATAAACTAAAACCCTATCCTAACAATCGGGCCGGACTGGCCTACTGGCCAGCCCGCACAGTTTGGAAACCCCTCCCCCCCCCGCTGCTGGGCTGAGTTCGAGCCCCCTCTCTGTTCTCTTTTTTGTTTTTCCTTTTTCTTTTCTTTTTCCTTTTGTTTTATATATATTTATATATATATGTATATGTATATTTTTTTTTATTTTTTTTTTACATATATTAATACATATATGTATATGTATATATGTATTAATATATGTATATATATATGTATACTATTTTTAACAGTATTTTATATATATGTATATATACTTTATAAGTTAGTAAACTTTATATATATATGTTTATATATATATATATATATATATATTTTCCTATGTGTATATATATTATATATATATACACTATATTATTAAAGGTATTCTTATATATATATATATTTGTGTATATGTATATATATACTCTATAAATTAAGTATTTTTCCTTATATATCTATATATACTTTTAGCATAGGTATGTGTATTTTCTCTTGTACAAATTTACCTTATTAAAATATTAATATTTATTTTGTACTTGTTACCAAATTATATTTTAGTATTTAAATTACTGCAACCATTTGGTGTCCAAGCCTAGCATGGGTATTTGGGCTCAAATGTGTTTTCACACATTCAAGACCTGTACAAGTCATATTGGACTTGATTCATGGCCTTGGGTCCTGTATTTGAACTTTGGTTCAAAATATATACATGGACAAAATACGCAGATAATTAATTATTATGTGCATTGCTGTTTTTGATTTTCTAAAAATACTTAAAGTATTGCTAAAATTATGGAAAAATAGTTTTTAGATACTTTGTTAAGTTGGCTAATTTAGTATAATTTTTGTAGTATTTAATTTACTGTTTTGCCACTAGTTTGGCATATGAAACCAAAACTCACTTTCTGTATACTTAGGAAAACTGATTTTTATAAAATACTTGTACTGGTTAATAAATTCCAGAAAAATTATAATTAATTTCTATGATTAACAAGGATCACTTTGATACTTTACTTTAAGAAAAACTAGACTTTTTGCCTATCTCTAAAATTGTTAAAACACAATGGTCTTTTGATTTATTTATTGATTAATTACGACTTGTAGCTTTTTATGTTATTTGCAGTTTTAGTCGTGTTGAACCCCATCCCTCACTAGTGTAAAGACCCTAGAAAGTTAGCTAACATAGTGTGTCACCCCACATTGGTCTCCTATGCCAAAATCATCATTTTGGCTAAGTGCCCAATCACAAGTCGTATTTCACCAATTAGTGTCCTAGTGTTTTAGCTTAGTGTAAAAACTAAGTTATTGTATTTACTTCTACAGCGATGAGTTACCGGACATCCATAGCATTGTTATCGCAGCTTGTTTTGTTTTACTTTGCTAGAGGCAAGTACTTTCTACAAACTTTACATGTTGTTACATAAATGAACTGCAAAACTCACCATGTTAAATGCTGATCCTTGGGGTAGCAAGTTAAAACGTTACATGTTGTACTTTCCATTACTACTATGTTTAGAACCATCTTGATGTATCTCTCACATGATAGAATATGGGTTATGGGGAAACTAGTAGCCGAGTACGTGATCATGCCCCTTTATATGTATCGAGCAAAGTATCATTTTACATGTTACTGTGCCGTAGGCCATTACCCGGCATTTCTGTACGGAGGTACACCTATGTTTGTAGACTTGTACGTATGTACATTTTATTTACATTGTGCCTCAGTACATTGTACACCTATTGACCGATCACGTACCTGCTACAGTTTTAAACATTACATATGCATCTGTCTCTATGACATATGTGTCCTTGCCATGATAGACTATGTGATGCCATGCTTTCCAGTTATTTCTCACATGTTCATTCTCATGTTCATTTCCATGTTTCATATGCTAGTTTGCTAGATTTAGTACTTGCTCCCGTCCTGACAGGATAACGTTGTAGGTGTCCTTACTGAGGAGGAGTTACTCTGCGACTCATACTATGGAGTCACTGCCGAGGACCCGGCTCTGCTTTACAAGGATGTTCCTGCGGGGAGCCTCGCCTAGTTGTCCTTGTTTACTTAGACTTTTGAGAGTAGACATGTATTAGACTATATCATTTTGTAACTGGACATGTATCCAGTTTTACATTTCAGTTTACTTGTATTTGGACATCTTACTATATACGACGACTTTTGTGTTTGGAGCATTTATGATTCTTCTTCACTTATAGAACTGTTAGCACATTTTAGTCTTATCCTGTTGTCTTTAGAACAGCTTACTACGTTTTATCTCAGCGTAGGCTGGGCATGCCTCGGCCTGGCCCAACAATTTGGGTAGCGGGTCGTGACATGTTTTTAGTGGTGGCCCATGCAGGTCCCGACTAAACTGTTTGGTTACATTATTGTACCAAGCATACCTGCAATTAGGAACTTAAGGTAATTAGACAACATTAGGAAAGACGCTTAGAACACCTAGAGGAATGCTAGGATTGCAACATAGGAAATACATCACATGTTTGCTATTATAAATTAGATTTTCTTGCATATGATTGCTTACTTTAAACAAGTCCTTATAAGTCTTTTATGTGTAATTTAGATGGTGCTTACTCGTTCGTCCCAGCATGTTGCCCCCGAGAATGGGGCCCTCCATATCCAGTCAGCTGATCAGTTGACTGATGCATCTCCACCTACCACTTTCTCCCACTCCACAGATCCACAGACCCAGATACCACCTTCCACATCCCAGGCCCGGCAGGACCCGATACTTCCACCACCCCCTATCACTATACCCACCCAGGCTTCCGTCACACTCGACGGGACCCAGCTGCTCACACTGATCCAGGGGTTCCTAACAACCCATCAGGAGCAGACCACCCTACTCCGTCAGAGCATGGAGCGTTCTGAGGGACGTCCCGTAGCCCCACCACATGTAGAGCCACGGCAGAGAGCGGGGACGATCAAGGACTTCATGGGTCTGAATCCCAAGGAGTTCTCAGGGACTGAGGGCATAGTAGTAGCTGATGACTGGCTAGATTCTGTAGAGAGGAAGCTTCTGGGAGTTAGGATGCCGGATGACCTTCAGGTCGAGGCAGCAGGATTTCTGCTGATAGACTTAGCCGGAGTTTGGTTCAGGAATGAGCCGTTGTTCGCAAGAGGTAGAGCCACCTGGGACCAGTTCAAGACCCAGTTCAAGAAGAAGTTCTTCTCGACCACTGCCAGAGTAGCCATGGGGCTACGCTTCTAGAACATCCAGCAGGGGAACCGTTCTGTTGACGACTATGCAGGAGAGTTCAGTCGCTTGAGCCGTTTTGCTCCTAGCCTGGTTGCTGATCCAGAGGAGATGACCCGTAGGTTTTGCCATGGTCTAGTTCCAGACATTGGCATTCTTGTAGTAGCGAACGGTACGACTGACTACTACCAGAGCCTAGAGTTAGCCCGGAGCATTGAGGAGCGTCTTCTGTCTAGCAAGAGGCCGGCTTCTGTACATCATGAGGGACCGTCCAAGCGTCAGGCTTTCCAGCAGAGAGCGCCGACGCCACCCCAGCAGACTTATCGTCCCTCTACACCACATCATCAGACCCCGCCAGTTCGAGTCCCGGGACCCCGACAGCAGCCGAAGGGAGCTTTGTGTGGATTCTGTAAAAGGCCTGGGCATGATTACTCCGTCTGCAGGAAGAGGTTGGGGCAGTGTTTAGTTTGTGGGTCTGCCACCCATCAGTATCGGGAGTGCCCAGTAGCGAAGACTAGAGGACCGCTCCCGACTCAGCAGCAGAGGTTCGGGCAGCATCTGCAGCAGCAGAAGGGACCTCAGGGGAGAGTTTATAGTCTAGCCGTTGAGCCGGAGCCGGAGCAGGTTTCGGAGCCGGATTACTTAGCTGACGTCATTACAGGTCATGTTTATTTGCATACTTTTCTAGCTCTATGTTTGTTTGATTCTGGTGCATCTCATAGCTTCCTATCATTAGAGTTTATGCAAGAACATCACTTAGTATCTACGCCTACGACGGAGATTAGTAGAGTAATGACGGGAGGAGGACCAGTGCCTATTAGAGCTAGCTATAGGTGCTCTATTCTGATAGCCGGGAGAGAGTTCGAGGGGCGATTCTTTGTGATGCCACTCCCCGGTTATGATATCATATTGGGGATGGACTGGCTTAGCTATGCCCATGCATCTATAGATTGTCATGAGGGTAGTGTTTTGTTCAGTCCCCCAGGCACAGCACCGTTCAGAGTCAGTAGGACGGGGCCGGAGATCAGCCTAGAGCCGAACTGTTGTGCGACAGTTGGGGACGCAGCACCGCCACATCCTATCATTAGGGAGTTTATGGATGTATTCCCAGAGGATCTTCCAGGACTTCCGCCAGACAGAGATGTGGAGTTCACTATAGATTTGGTGCCGGGTTCATCACCAGTATCCCGGGCTTGCTATAGAGTGAATCCCAAGGAGGCCATAGAGATGAAAGAGCAGATTGATGACCTGTTGAAAAAGGGTTTCATTCGATCCAGTGCTTCTCCATGGGGAGCGCCAGTGCTCTTTGTGCCTAAGAAGGATGGTACAGTCCGGTTGTATATTAATTACCGGGCTTTGAATGCCATCACCATCAAGAACAAATATCCTCTGTCCAGGATAGATGATTTGTTCGACCAGTTGAGCGGGCGAAGGTGTTTTCCAGGATAGACTTGAGATCCGGGTACCACCAGATGAAGGTTAGGCCAGCAGACATCCAGAAGACGGCGTTCAACACGAAGTACGGGCAGTACGGGTTTCTGGTGATGCCTTTTGGTCTCACAAATGCGCCAGCTGTCTTTATGAACTTGATGAATAAGACATTTCACCAGTATCTGGATAAGTTCGTCGTGGTGTTTATCGACGACATCCTGATATACTCGAAGACGCCGGAGGAGCATGCAGAGCACTTGCGGATAGTTTTGGGGATTCTGAGGCAGGAGAGATTGTTTGCCAAACTGCCAAAGTGCGAGTTCTTTTTAGACCGAGTGGAGTTTCTCGGCCATGTAGTCACTGGAGATGGAATCTCGGTGGATCCCAGGAAGATTGCTGCAGTTGAGACGTGGAAGGCTCCGACGTCAGTTTCAGAGATCAGGAGCTTTCTGGATTTAGCAGGCTATTATAGAAAGTTTGTCCAGGACTTTGCTAGGACAGCTGAACCCATGACGAAGCTGACGCGGAAGGACGCAGAGTACATTTGGTCTGAGGACTGCCAGATAGCATTTGAGGAGCTGAAGAGGAGGCTGACGACCGCTCCAGTTCTGACTTTACCTTCAGGTTCTGGAGGTTTCACCATATACAGTGATGCTTCTGGAAAGGGGCTAGGATGTGTTCTACAGCAGCATGGGAAAGTAATTGCTTATGCATCTAGGCAATTGCGGACTCATGAGAGGAATTATCCTACCCATGACCTCGAGTTAGCTGCGGTGATCTTTGCACTCAAGTTATGGAAACATTACTTATACGGAGAGCGTGTGAAAATCTTTACTGACCACAAAAGCTTGAAGTATGTGTTCACGCAGAAAGAGCTGAACATGAGGCAAAGACGATGGTTGGAGTTGATGAAGGACTTCGACATCGATTTACAGTATCACCCCAGGAAGGCAAATGTAGTGGCGGATGCGCTGAGCAGGCATCCGATGGCATGGTATCTGATGATTGATCGACATTTGCGGGAGGATCTGGAGAAGCTCGGTATCGAGCTAGTTCGGCCAGGATCAGTGATACAGATGATGGCACTTGGCACTTGACATTCAGTCAGGTTTGATGGAGCAGATCAGGGAGGCACAATCTACAGATGAGAGCCTTCGCAGACTTCGACCCCAGGCATTAGCTGGATTGCTGGATGATTTCACTATAGCAGAGGATGGATCCTTGAGGCGTGGCAGCCGATTGTGCGTACCGAGAGGAGAGCTAGTAGAGGCAGTTTTGCAGAAGGCGCACCGATCGAGATATTCTATTCACCCTGGTGCTAACAAGATGTACCGTGACTTGCGGGAACATCTTTGGTGGCACGGGATGAAGAGGGATGTATCACGCTTCATTTCGAGATGTCTAGTTTGCCAGCAGGTCAAGGCGGAGCGCCAGAGGCCAGCTGGTTTGTTCCAGCCATTACCCATTCCCGAGTGGAAGTGGGAACATATTACGATGGACTTCGTTTCAGGGCTTCCTCGTTCCCAAGGAGGGAAGGATGCCATCTGGGTCATCGTAGACAGACTGACGAAGTGTGCGCACTTCATACCCTTCAAGGTGGGGCTTTCCACCGAGAAGTTGGCGGAGCTATACATGCAGCAGATAGTTCGCCTACACGGAGTGCCGGTGAGCATCGTGTCAGACAGAGACAGCAGGTTCACATCCCACTACTGGAGGAGCCTGCAGGAGGAGTTGGGCAGTAGGCTCAAATTCAGTACGGCGTACCACCCGCAGACAGATGGGCAGTCCGAGAGGACGATACAGACGCTGGAGGATATGCTGAGGACTTGCGTGCTGGACTTCGGAGGATCATGGGAGAGCCATCTGCACTTGGTAGAGTTTTCATACAACAACAGCTACCAGGCCAGTATTGGTATGTCTCCTTTCGAGGCGCTATATGGACGACGATGCCGGACACCGCTCTTTTGGGATGATGTCGGAGACAGAGTCATGCTTGGACCAGAGATGATCACGGATGCAGCAGAGAAAGTCGGGATGATCAGAGACAGGCTCAGAGTAGCTCAGGACAGGCAGAAACACTGGGCTGATGCTAGTCGCAGGCCGATGGAGTTCGCAGACGGTGATATGGTGCTAGTGAAGATATCACCTACTCGAGGGACGATCCGGTTCGGACGAGGAGGGAAGCTGATCCCCAGATACATCGGGCCGTTCGAGGTGCTTAGCAGGATCGGAGAGGTAGCTTACAGGGTTGCACTTCCACCCAACCTAGCAGGAGTTCACGACGTCTTTCACGTATCTCAGCTGAGGAGATATGTTCCAGACCCCAGTCATGTGCTAGATCATTCAGAGTTGGAGGTCGGACCGAGTCTTACAGTCTCTGAGCAGCCAGTGGAGATATTAGACAGGAGAGAGAAGAGGCTGAGGAACAAGGTTATACCCCTAGTACGTGTAGCTTGGAGCCGTCACTCCCCAGGTGAATCTACTTGGGAGAGGGAGTCGGACATGAGGGAGAGATTCCCTTACTTGTTCGATCCAACCGCTGCGGGGGAACCACCCGTTCCCGCTTGATACCTTAGAGGTTAGTTTCGATTGCAGCCTTAGTCTTTTTTGTTGCGTTGCTTGCTATGTTAGAATATTGTAGGGTCTTCAATCCTTGTGAATTTCGAGGACGAAATTTTTCAAGGAGGGAAGACTTGTAAGCCCCTGATTTTTCAAATTCATTTTAATTAGTGCAAATTAATTTTTAATGTCATTTATAGCCTTAAAATATTTATTAGGATTTTTAGGAAATTTTCTAGAATTTTTAAATGATTTTTTGATGAGTTTTAAATACAAAAATATTATTTTGTAAATATTAGAATTGTTTTAATATGGTTTTGCAAATACTAGAATTGTTTTAATATGGTTTTGCAAATATTAGAATTGTTTTTATATTGATTTGTAATTAATGAATTGTTTATGCAAATTATATTTGCATTCAGTTAGGGTTGGGACCTTAATGTAAATTCCTAAAGCCTAGGGGTTTTCCTATAATTTTCCCTACTCACCCCCGACGACTGCCCCGGCTGCCCCGACGACCGACCTACGCTGCCCCCGCCATTTTCGGCCAGCGCGACAGCCCCCCACCGCCATCGAACCCCTATAAAGGATCCCCTCACCCCCCCTGAACGAAACCCTAACCCTAAAACTCCCCCACGACCCCCTTTCTTCCCCGACGAACCCCAAACCCTATCTCTACTCCGGCGACCCCCGTTCGACGACCACCGCTCGACGTCATCAACCACCACCACCCTCAACGAGTTCGCCACGCCGAGCTAGGTCGATCGCCACCCGAGCGCCTCGACCACGACGCCCCCAGCCGCCGTTCGCCTCCTCGACTTCCACCCCCCCCCCCCCGCCGGACACGTGGGTAACATTCTTTCCTCTGTGTCGTACGTGTCTCAAACTGAGACACGAGACTTGCCTAGACACGGGGGACTCAACTATGGTGCTGGACACGTGTTAGCCGAGTCGTACGTGTCGTGCTGGGCACGGACACGTCGACTCTGTGTCAGATTCGACTTCTCGTGTCCTGGACTGTATGGACACGAGACAAACTGTGAAATAGACTAACGGGTTGGGCTTTGCTTAACGGGTAAAAACCCATTTAATTTCTGTACTAAATAAAATAAACTAAAACCCTATCCTAACAATCGGGCCGGACTGGCCTACTGGCCAGCCCGCACAGTTTGGAAACCCCCCCTCCCGCTGCTGGGCTGAGTTCGAGCCCCCTCTCTGTTCTCTTTTTTGTTTTTCCTTTTTCTTTTCTTTTTTCCTTTTGTTTTATATATATTTATATATATATGTATATGTATATATGTATTAATATATGTATATATATACGTATACTGTTTTTAACAGTATTTTATATATATGTATATATACTTTATAAGTTAGTAAACTTTATATATATATGTTTATATATATATATATATATATATTTTCCTATGTGTATATATATTATATATATATACACTATATTATTAAAGGTATTCTTATATATATATATATTTGTGTATATGTATATATATACTCTATAAATTAAGTATTTTTCCTTATATATCTATATACTTTTAGCATAGGTATGTGTATTTTCTCTTGTACAAATTTACCTTATTAAAATATTAATATTTATTTTGTACTTGTTACCAAATTATATTTTAGTATTTAAATTACTGCAACCATTTGGTGTCCAAGCCTAGCATGGGTATTTGGGCTCAAATGTGTTTTCACACATTCAAGACCTGTACAAGTCATATTGGACTTGATTCATGGCCTTGGGTCCTGTATTTGAACTTTGGTTCAAAATATATACATGGACAAAATACGCAGATAATTAATTATTATGTGCATTGCTGTTTTTGATTTTCTAAAAATACTTAAAGTATTGCTAAAATTATGGAAAAATAGTTTTTAGATACTTTGTTAAGTTGGCTAATTTAGTATAATTTTTGTAGTATTTAATTTACTGTTTTGCCACTAGTTTGGCATATGAAACCAAAACTCACTTTCTGTATACTTAGGAAAACTGATTTTTATAAAATACTTGTACTGGTTAATAAATTCCAGAAAAATTATAATTAATTTCTATGATTAACAAGGATCACTTTGATACTTTACTTTAAGAAAAACTAGACTGTTTGCCTATCTCTAAAATTGTTAAAACACAATGGTCTTTTGATTTATTTATTGATTAATTACGACTTGTAGCTTTTTATGTTATTTGCAGTTTTAGTCGTGTTGAACCCCATCCCTCACTAGTGTAAAGACCCTAGAAAGTTAGCTAACATAGTGTGTCACCCCACATTGGTCTCCTATGCCAAAATCATCATTTTGGCTAAGTGCCCAATCACAAGTCGTATTTCACCAATTAGTGTCCTAGTGTTTTAGCTTAGTGTAAAAACTAAGTTATTGTATTTACTTCTACAGCGACGAGTTACCGGACATCCATAGCATTGTTATCGCAGCTTGTTTTGTTTTACTTTGCTAGAGGCAAGTACTTTCTACAAACTTTACATGTTGTTACATAAATGAACTGCAAAACTCACCATGTTAAATGCTGATCCTTGGGGTAGCAAGTTAAAACGTTACATGTTGTACTTTCCATTACTACTATGTTTAGAACCATCTTGATGTATCTCTCACATGATAGAATATGGGTTATGGGGAAACTAGTAGCCGAGTACGTGATCATGCCCCTTTATATGTATCGAGCAAAGTATCATTTTACATGTTACTACGCCGTAGGCCATTACCCGGCATTTCTGTACGGAGGTACACCTATGCTTGTAGACTTGTACGTATGTACATTTTATTTACATTGTGCCTCAGTACATTGTACACCTATTGACCGATCACGTACCTGCTACAGTTTTAAACATTATATATGCATCTGTCTCTATGACATATGTGTCCTTGCCATGATAGACTATATGATGCCATGCTTTCCAGTTATTTCTCACATGTTCATTCTCATGTTCATTTCCATGTTTCATATGCTAGTTTGCTAGATTTAGTACTTGCTCCCGTCCTGACAGGATAACGTTGTAGGTGTCCTTACTGAGGAGGAGTTACTCTGCGACTCATACTATGGAGTCACTGCCGAGGACCCGGCTCTGCTTTACGAGGATGTTCCTGCGGAGAGCCTCGCCTAGTTGTCCTTGTTTACTTAGACTTTTGAGAGTAGACATGTATTAGACTATATCATTTTGTAACTGGACATGTATCCAGTTTTACATTTCAGTTTACTTGTATTTGGACATCTTACTATATACGACGACTTTTGTGTTTGGAGCATTTATGATTCTTCTTCACTTATAGAACTGTTAGCACATTTTAGTCTTATCCTGTTGTCTTTAGAACAGCTTACTACGTTTTATCTCAGCGTAGGCTGGGCATGCCTCAGCCTGGCCCAACAATTTGGGTAGCGGGTCGTGACACATCCATCGCCTCGTATTCGGCTAAGTTAAGGCAACCATTAACGCCTCAAAGAACCCAACAGACAGGCCAAAGAGGATGCGACACATTGACAGATGCTCCGTCAAGTCATGCGCTCCCCATGGATGCGTCCAGCGGACCATAGCCATGTGCCCAAATTGGCATTAACCAATACAACTCTCTCCATCAAACATTTAATGCAGAATGACAAAGGGCGGCTACACGTCTCCCGAAGATGTCCAATCAGCAGCCCTTACAGAAAGCGAAGCGCCACTGATGTCACCACCATCATTATACCTTGGGTCGACAACAATTGCCATACGGCAGACCGATCATTTGTATACACCTCGTGGCCATACGCCCAGAAGACTGCATGCACCCAGTGGTCATGCGCCCCCCGGCTTACTTCTAATCCCAAGCAACAGAAGACAAAGCTCTGCATGCACCTCAAAAGCCATCCGCCTGGACTTGCTCATGGCTCCTAAAGATCATGAGTCGCCTCCCCTGCGTCTGATTCTAGGTGCACCCTGATGCGAAGCTCTGCATGCACCTCAAAAGCCATGCACCCAGACTCGTCTATGATGCCTAAAACTCATAGACTAAGTCGCCTCCATGGGCCAGATCCTAGGCGCACGTCGACAGATAACTTTCCTCCAAAACCAAGATCTTTGAGCCACAGGCATACGCCACGCGTCCCTTGACTCAGTTCTGTTCGAAGAATGGGTGCTAACCACCCAAGATCTCAGCAACAACCAAATCTCCATGACTGCCACGTGCCAGCTCTATCGCAGCCCAGCATAGCAGTCTAGCAGATTCAACTTCAATCCAGGTCATATCAACCATGCGCCCCCGCCGGCATCAGCCACATGGCGTTCCCACGTCCAGGCGTATCCGACATATGCGCACATGAGCAGTCAGCCTGCTATCTATAAATAGAAAGATTATTCCTTCATCATACACACACACACAGATAAGGACGAACATACATACTCAGAGAGAAGCACATCTACGGAGGCCAGAAGAGACACTTAACGTCCGTTTATTCTCGCAACGCTCCGGCATCCAGAGCAACCCAGACCTTCAGAGAGTTCAAGATTGTCGTCAGATCGTCAACGGAGTCAAGCATTACCACTCGCTCCACCGACACAGTTCTCAGATAAAAACAAAAGTGTACTCCTAGGACTACGTCTAAGTCCTACATTGTATACTATTTTGTTTGTAATTGAAATACCAAAGTTTTAATCAACAAAATTTTGTCGCATTTTCGATAGCAAACAAGTTTAGAGGGAGGTTCTCAAGGGATGTCACAAAGGTACTATCTAGGGCAAGATTTCTGGAATATAATCTAAAAAAAATCTTAACCTTTATATAAGATTGGCTAATCATATTCTCTTCTCAACCTAGATGATATATAAGTTCAACATATACATTCTAGTTTCCTCTGGGGTCCATAAACCCATCCTAATGCAAGAATAGGGTTTGATAACGGACATATATTTCAAAATCAGGACAAATAGAAGCAAGTGGAAAATAGACTTGAAAAACTTTCGAAATAAGACTCCCAGGGGTCATCCCTGGAATCTATCAAGAGTTCCTAATATATGACTGAGTACCAAAATCCTAAAATATTCCATGACTCAATCTTAATCCTAGGGCAGGCTCGCAGTAGTACAGATAAGCTCAAGTACTACCATGACTTCGGGTTAATAGCAAAGACTGACCTGCATGGGCCACCACAAAAATATGTCACAACCCGTACCCAGATATACAGGTACGAATACGTAGACCACGTCTAGCCTATGCCGCAATATCGACGGTAGAGCGCTGTCAAGTACCCGATACTAACTACAACATCTAAAAGATTCATAACTAAAAAGGTACTCATATCACATCACAAATGCTAAGAAAGATAAGACAAGAAAGATAACAATATCACTAGAACAACTAGAATCTGTAAATGATCATATGAGACAAGAAATGAAACGGAGGACAAATAATAACAAAACAAAAATAACTACCAGACCTAGAACTCCTGGAACACAACTCACGGTGAAAGAATATCAAGATCCGTCAGCTAGCATTATCTTGTAGTCAAATAATGAGGGCATAACAACTCCTAAAAATATTGTCAACGTACCCAATCAAGATGGGAACGAGTACATAAACTAACAGCAGTTCCATATGAATTGACAAATTTTATAAGAGACAATTATAATAAAATACAAGATAAAATATCAAGACTGGAATATAAACATGACATGTAAAACTGGATATCATGTCAGGGTATGAAATACTGGAATGTAAAATAGTACATTAATATCTGATGTATAATGTAAATATAAACAGTGCCTTGAGATATTAGAGCATTATGTGATCGGCTTGGGTCAAGATCAGGCTATTCCATTTGACCGTCTATGGTGCAAAAACAAGCGCAGGTAAACCTGAAGATCAGGCTGGCCAAAATGGAAAGCTATGGTGCAAGTAGTACCAGGCCAGGCTTTACCCTACGTGAAGCGAGGGTAAAGCTATGATGAAAGTACTAACCAGTGGGGTATGATCACATAACCTATAATAACTCTCCATCCCTGAGTAGTATAATGGATCCGGACATGTCACGTCATGATGTGGGATTCTCTAAGAGTATAGCAAATTCCCTTAGGAATCGGCGTCTATACAAGTACAAGAAAACAAGATTGAACAATATACCAATATACCATGGTCATCCAGGAATAACATCTCATGATAGGATCCGATGTATACTAGTCCGTGTACCATCATGTCGGTAATCAAGTAAAATACTAAAACTGAATCGAATATAGTAGATATCAAGACAATAAAAACTATCAGAGATTGTACTCGCCTACTGTCCTGAGCAATAAGTGAGGGTCTATGCCTGAACCGACGTCACAGAGACCTAATATGAATTTACAGAGTTACTTAGTGTTCTAGAGTAAACAATATATATATCAATATATTAATTCTATGCTTCTAGGCTTATTCTAGGTCAAACTCAGACAAACTAAGTCAAACTAGGTCAAAGGTTGACTTACAGTTGACTTTGGTCAACTGGTCAACTCCTAGTCCACTCTAGGTTAAACTAGGTCAAAGCTAGTCTCTATAATCATCCACATGGTCAACTTATCAATTTCAGTGATATGAAATCACTGGAATCGACGGATCTCAATTTTGATGCACGGATCTAAAAATACGAACCAAAAGATAAGGATTATAACAAATGGTGATAGATAAGGGAAAAAGTCTATAGATGATGTCGGATGATGAAACAACCATCACCAACGTGTCCAGAATGGTCAAAAAAGCTAGAATAGCCTACCCATAAGTCCAATTTGGACACAGGGGCAAAAGGTAATTTTGGATCAAAACGGTGTCCGTGTTGGACCCACTTTGCATCAAAAAATATTTTGGGATAAAATTTCTTAAAACCTACCAAAATATATGTCCACGAATTCAGAATGATGATACGAACTCAACGGTATATCCGGAATTTGATTTTGATGAGCCGATCTCAAAATTGGTCCGTTGACCCGGATATTGGAATCTGATTTGCACAGAAATGCATGCCGAAGCCAATGTCCACTAAATCTAACAAAGTATATGTCAACGAGACCAGAATAACGATACGTCAACGTATATCAGGTATTGGATTCCGATGAGCCGATCTTAAAATGGTCCGTTGATCCAGATATTGGAATCCGATTTGTACGATAATGCGTGTCGGAGCCAATGTCCAATAAATCTAACAAAGTATATGTCAACGTGTCTAGAATGACGATACGAACTCAACGGTATATCCGAATTGGATTCCGATGAGCCGATCTTAAAATGGCCCGTTGACTCGGACTGTGGGATCCGCCTTGCACCGAAATACATGACGGGGTCCACATCCTCCAAATAAAGCAAACTTTATATGAATTCGTGCCAATACGATGCCACGAGTCTACTAGTGGTGTCAGATATTGAATTCGGAGTCCCGTGTTCAAAATTAGGATTTTACAAGTTAGAAATTACGAATTCGAACGACCAACTTTGGCGTTAAATTCAACCAATCAAACAAGCTCACAATGAAATGAAACTTAAGGAGCATGAAGAGGGTTATATCAGCTGTGCACAGGAACTGGTGGTATGCTAAACGGAGCTACGACGGAGGAGATACGAGTCCATGAAGTTGGCTCCATAAAACTGTTTAAAATATACACAATTTAGAGGATCAACTTGGTGGCTGATTTTGACATCTCAAACGATGGAATTAACGGTTGAAACTTGACAGGGGTGAAGAGGTATATACCGAGATTGAGAGAAAAAAATGGATCGACGATCCAACGGTCGAATTTTTTGGAGAACGTGCACGAAGTCGCAGTCCCGAGGACGAATTCTGGACACAAATTCGTGCGCGTCACGACGGGATTTCGTCCAAAATGCACGAATCACCTAGACGACACGTCGAGGAAGAAGACACGCGCCATGGGGGTTCGCCGGAGCTCGCTTGGCCGAGGGAGAGGCCGCCCGGGCATGGAGGAGGCCGGTGGCCACGCGGTGGCGCTGCCACACACGGCTGCTGCTGCTGCCGTTCACAGCTGCTGCTGTGCGAGGTGGCGGCGGCTGCCCGGCGGTGGTGGCCGACGGCTGTTGCTCGAGCTGTTGGACGAAGGGGAAGAGGAAAGGAGGATGAGAAGGAGAAAAGTGGAGGTGTTGTGTGTGTTGATGGATGGTAATGGTGATGGTGATGATGATATGAAGGAGATGAAAGAAGGAGAAGGAGAGTAGAGTAAAAATAAAGAAGAAAAGGAGAGGGGAGTAGGTAGGCTGTGATGGGAGAGGGGGGTGCTGGTATGGTGAGGTGTGTGTGTGTAATAAAGAGAGAGAGAGATATGTATAGAAAAGAGAGAGAATGTGTGAGATTATTAGAAAGAGAAAGAGAAAGTTGAGAGAGAGTGGTCGGCCGGGGGGTTGTATGCTGATGGTGATGGTGGCGAGTTTGTGTGTGTGAGTAGAGAGAGAAAGGGATATATATATATATATATATATATATATATATATATATATATATATATATATATAGAAAGAGAGGGAAAGAGATATTTATTAAAGATAGAGAGAGATAATGAAATATCTACACAAGTAGAGAAGGAAATTTGTGTGGAGGTGTTTGGGTAGTCATGAGAGGGGCCTACATAGAATTGGGTTGGGTGTTGGGTCAAGTTTGGGCTAGGTTTAGTCATAATTACAAATTTAAGTCATTTATAATCATGGGTGAAATAGGAGCATGCGGGAGATCAATTGGGTGGCACGTAAGTGGCACGTGCATAGTAGACTCAAAATAGATCAGAACTATATATTGGATCGATTAGATTGGACCGATGTCGGGCCCTGAAATCAGATGGAAAGTTGGATCAAGTTTTGCGGTAGATGATCAATTGGCCTAAATTGATCCGAAAGTTGTGCGATCCAAAAGGAGCACAAGGAAACGAGTTTGAGTGGGACATGATATATCAAAATGAAAATAATTTTGTCTACTACAAATTCATGAAGGAAGTTTCTTGAAATTGACATCTCTGACGTGTAGAACCCTAGAGGGGGGGTGAATAGGGAAATTAAAAATTAACTACAACAATTGAAGCAATAAAGACAATTGAAAGTAAAGAGTAGAAAGATCAAACGCAAGGATGTATCCTGGTATCCTCTTTTGAGGCAATCCAGTCCCGGAACTCTCTCCGGCTTTAATCCACTATTTAACCAAATAGTACACACGAGTTTGGATCCGAAGAACTCGCCAACTTCAACACGAGTTTGGATCCGAAGACTCGCCAACTTCTACACACGAGTTTTCTTACGAAGGCTCACCAACTTCAAACAAAAGAGAAGAGAACTTGTTGATCTTCTAACACGTGAAGATCGAAATATACAACTCTTTAATACTCTAGCACTTTGGGAGAGGATGACAATGAAAAGCTTGGAAGAGTATTAATGGTGGAGCTCTTGGTTGTTGGAAAATTTATGGTAAGAGTTGGTTAAGTCCTCAAGAGAGAGAGGACTTTCTTTTATAGAGAAACCAAGAGTGGGTGGCATTTAATGCTCTGGATACAGACAGACCGGCATGCCGTCGGTATGCAACGGCATACCGTCGGTATACCGGTCAAATAGTAACGGTCATATTAATGACCGTTTGAGAGCATTAAATGCTGCCATTAATGCTAGTCAGGGCAATTCAAAAACCAAATATTTGAAACTCGGTAAACCGCCGGTATGCCGGAGCATGCCGCCGGTATGCCGATAATTGGTCACAGCAAGTTTTGGGTTGCTAACAACGGTATACCGTCGGTATGCCGGAGCATGCCGTCGGTATGCCGATAATTTATCACAGCAACTTTTGGGTCGCTAAAAACGGTATACCGCCGGTATGCCGGAGCATGCCGTCGGTATGCTGACAATTTGTCACAGCAACTTTCTGGACACAAAAATCGGTATACCGTCGATATGCCGGAGCATGCCGCCGGTATGCCGACAATTCGTCACAGCAACTTTCTGAGCTCTAAAAACGGTATACCGCCGGTATGTCGAAGCATGCCGCCGGTATGCCGTTCTGTAGGTATTTAATTTTTGACTTGTTCTTTTTATTTGTCATCCGTCCTTAGGTGTTTACAAATATACCTAGACTTGTACAGACACAGAGACTCTAAGCAGGAAGATGCCGTCTTATGCAGGGAACGTCGGTAACTGCTTCAGTCTTCAATGTAAAAGATGATTGCGCTTGAACGGAAGAACTCCATGTAGTAGATCTTCTGAGAATATTTGAATCTGAAGAACAGAAGACTAAACTACGAAGATGCTGTTAATAATCAAAATAAAATATACCAACAAACTCCTCCATTTTGATAATTGACAAAATAGAGAGATAGCATCTTCAGGGAGTAGCTCCCCCGTAGGTAGACAACTCCCCCTCAATACGATTTCTCCCCCTTTGTCACTTAGTCAAAGATGGGCATAATAATAGAAAACATGCATAATGATAATGACAAGAGCATATAAAGAGAAGCATGTATTAATATTTTGAAGTGAAAAGTGAATACATGCCCGACACATACATAGCATAAGGTAAATAGAAAGACTCTCCTCAACGAGAGCCGGACACTAGAGAGAACTACAGATAAAGTCCCCGAAGGACTGCAAATAACTGGTACCAACCACACACCGGTCCCCGAAGGACCACAAAAGACAACATAAAAATAAACACATAAAACTAAAACACGTATAAAACGAGACCATCATTAACATTTTTAGGCTCTATTTGAGAGATAAAAGCCACGTTTGCACAAAGATCACGAGTGGAGGATCTAGTGCTAACCTTGGAGGAAGGGTCTCCAATGATAAGTTCCTTAGGATGATTGGTGACAAATCTCAATTCTTTTGGGAGATCCTTTTGAGGAGGCTCGAGAGGAGGAGACTCTTTTGTCGGGGTCACAACTTCATTGTTAGATGAAGAAGGACGATCTTCAATAGAGGAGTTCTCCATCCCAAACGAGATGTCATCAATATTCTCGAAAGAGGAGGATGTAGAAGAGTTAAGTTCATTAAAAGAGACATTGATTGACTCTTCAACAATAAGACTTCTTTTATTAAAAACACGAAAACCTTTACTGTGAGTAGAATATCCAAGGAAAATTCCTTCATAGGCTTTTTCTTCAAATTTGCCTAGGTTATCCTTGGTATTCAAGATAAAACAATTACAACCAAAAACTTTGAAATATTCAATAGAGGGAATTTTGTCAAACCAAAGCTCATAAGGAGTCTTCTTAGAAATAGGTCTAATTAAGACTCTATTTATAACATGACATGCCGTATTAACGGCTTCCGCCCAAAAATATTGGGGGAGCTTATATTGGTTTAACATAACCCGGGCCATATCGCCAAGGGTTCTATTCTTTCTCTCCACAACACCATTTTGTTGAGGAGTACGTGGGCAAGCAAAATCATGTCCAAAACTATTCTTTTCACAAAATCTTTTGAAATCGGCATTATCAAATTCTCCTCCATGATCACTCCTAATTTTGTTGATAGAAAAAACTTTCTCATTTTGAACACGTTTACAAAAAGCAACAAATTCACGAAAAGTATCACTTTTGCAAGCAAGAAAAATAATCCAAGTAAATCTCGAAAAATCATCAACTAAAACAAAAGCATAAAGTTTGCCACCAAGGCTAGCTACTCTACTAGGGCCGAAGAGATCCATATGAATAAGTTGAAGAGGTCTAGTGGTACTCACAGAGTTGATGGATTTGAAGGATGACTTGGTCAACTTACTTTTCTCGCATTCTTCACATACCATATCCTTTTTGAATGGGATACTTGGGAGTCCTCGTACAACCTTCTTGGAGGCGAGGCGAGAAATGGTATCCATGTTGGCATGTCCAAGCCTCATGTGCCAAAGCCAACTCTCATCGTTCTTTGCAACTAGGCATCTGTCATTGTTAGTACCTTCAACAAGATAAAGAAAATAAATGTTGTTTTCTCTAATGCCTTCATAAACAATAGTTCCATTAGAACTATCGGTAATGTAGCATTTGAGTTTAACAAACTTGATATCATAGCCATTATCGGTAAGATGGCTAATACTAAGGAGGTTATGCTTGAGATTAGTAACAAGACATACATTATTAATACAAGGATAAGGAGGAGAACCGATATTACCATTTCTAATAATATAACCTTTAAGATTGTTACCGAAGGAGACGTGTCCTTCCTTCTTCATCGATAGCGTTGTAAAAAGTAAAGCATCACCGGTCATGTGCCGTGAACAACCGCTATCGAGAATCCACTTGCTTCTAGCATGAGAAGGATTCGTCACCTACAACATAAGTTGAAGATGAACGTTTTGGTACCCATAATTGTTTGGGTCCTTGATTGTTAGTTCTAGGAACCCATTTAAGAACTTTCAAGTCAACTTGTTTCCTTGTATAACAAAAATTAGAAGTATATCCGAGCAAACCACAATAATTGCACATCAAAGAAGATTTAGAAGAAGAAGTGTGAGTGTTGTGCATATGTGAGTTTCTAGTGTGAGAAGTTCTACCATGAGTGTTATGATGATAGTAAAATGCATGATGTGAGATGTTCTTCTTAACAAAAGGTCCTTTTCTTGTGTTAGAAAAGGAGTTGTGTGTAGTGTTCATGTAAGGGTTATGCCTAGCATTGTGATGAGTGTGGGGGTGTCTTGGAGCGTGCATGTGAGTGGTATTCTTATTACCTAAATTCTTACTCCGTGTAAGAAGATCATTATACTTAATAGAAGTGTCATATTCTCTTCTATTAGCATCTTGACATTTGCGCATAGCAAATTCATAAGAACTTCTCATGGATAGAATCTCATCATCCTTTTTCTTGATGGTGTCAAGAGATTCTTGAAACTTGAGTCGCAAAGACTCTATTTCATCCGTGTCAGAAATAGGAGATTTTTTCTTCACATCAATAATGATGCTTGAGAGCCTCTCTACTTCAAGTTGAAGAGCCTCAACCTCTTTAAGAGATTTCTTGTATTTATTCCGAACACCTTTGTGTTCTTCATGTAATTCAAGAATGGCTTTCTCCAAATCATCATAGGTAAGAGTGTTTAAGGAAAGATCATCAAGTACCTCATCGGTTGCCATGAGACAGACGTTGGCATTGTGTTTGCACTCCTTGTCGTTGTCGGAGTCGCTCGCGTCACTTTCACACCAAATGCTTGTGTTGGCTAACTTTCTGGAGGATGAGCTTCCCTTGCTAGGCTTCTCGTACTTGCTTGAGTCTTTTCTTATCATCGGACAATCCCTCTTGATGTGTCCGGATCTTCTGCATTGATAGCACGTTGGATCTTCTTTATTGTCCCGTCTAGAGCGGTTGGCCTTGTTGAATTTTAGGAACTTTCGGAAGTGCTTAGCTATGAGAGCTATTTCTTCATCGTCGTCCGACTCATTGTCGTCGGAGCTATCCTTGGAGTAGGACCTTGTTACTTTGAGAGCAAGAGTCTTCTCCTTCTCTTTGGTCTTCTCCTTCTCCTTCTCTTGTATGGAGGATTCCTCTTGATCCTTCATATCGAGCTCGTGAGTCATTAGCTTACCCATGAGGGTCTCAAGATTCATGACTGTTAGATTGTTCCCCTCAATGATTGCGGTAGCTTTAGGACTCCAAGCTTTCGTCAATCCTCTAAGAATTTTTCTTATCTTTTCATGAGCAGGATATTCCTTTCCAAGAGAAGAGAGAGGGTTAATAATGTCACCAAAACGAGTAAACATGCAAGTAATAGATTCATCATGCTTCATTTTAAAGGACTCATATTCTTGCGTGAGTCTACTAATCTTGGATTCCTTCACTTGTGAATTTCCCTCGTGTGTGACTTCAAGTAACTTCCAAATCTCATTGGAAATCTTGCAAGTAGAGATTCGGTTGAATTCACTACTGTCGAGAGCACAGTAAAGAGCATTCATTGTCTTGGCATCTCGACTAGCAAGCTTCTTGGTGTTTTTAGTAAGTGTGTCCCGAAGGGTGTCAGAAGCAATATCCTCAATAGCTCTGGAAGGAGTAGGAAGACCATTTATCACGCAATCCCATAAGTCAAAATCTATGGACTTTAGATAAATGCTCATCCTAATCTTCCAGTAGTTATAGTTGGTTCCATCAAATAGGGGAGGCCTATTTGTGGAGTGTCCTTCATTGTGGAAGGTGTTGATACTAAGGTTAGTGGCCATGGATCACTCAAAGGGTGTAAATCCAAATCAAGAGAACAAAGCTCTGATACCAATTGTAGAACCCTAGAGGGGGGGTGAATAGGGAAATTAAAAATTAACTACAATAATTGAAGCAATAAAGACAATTGAAAGTAAAGAGTAGAAAGATCAAACGCAAGGATGTATCCTGGTATCCTCTTTTGAGGCAATCCAGTCCCGGAACTCTCTCCGGCTTTAATCCACTATTTAACCAAATAGTACACACGAGTTTGGATCCGAAGAACTCGCCAACTTCAACACGAGTTTGGATCCGAAGACTCGCCAACTTCTACACACGAGTTTTCTTACGAAGGCTCGCCAACTTCAAACAAAAGAGAAGAGAACTTGTTGATCTTCTAACACGTGAAGATCGAAATGTACAACTCTTTAATACTCTAGCACTTTGGGAGAGGATGACAATGAAAAGCTTGGAAGAGTATTAATGGTGGAGCTCTTGGTTGTTGGAAAATTTATGGTAAGAGTTGGTTAAGTCCTCAAGAGAGAGAGGGCTTTCTTTTATAGAGAAACCAAGAGTGGGTGGCATTTAATGCTCTGGATACAGACAGACCGGCATGCCGTCGGTATGCAGCAGCATACCGTCGGTATACCGGTCAAATAGTAATGGTCATATTAATGACCGTTTGAGAGCATTAAATGCTGCTATTAATGCTAGTCAGGGCAATTCAAAAACCAAATATTTGAAACTTGGTATACCGCCGGTATGCCGAAGCATGCCGCCGGTATGCCGACAATTGGTCACATCAAGTTTTGGGTTGCTAACAACGGTATACCGCCGGTATGCCGGAGCATGCCGTCGGTATGCCGACAATTTGTCACAGCAACTTTTGGGTCGCTAAAAACGGTATACCGCCGGTATGCCGGAGCATGCCGTCGGTATGCCGACAATTTGTCACAGCAACTTTCTGGACACAAAAATCGGTATACCGTCGGTATGCCGGAGCATGCCACCGGTATGCCGACAATTCGTCACAGCAACTTTCTGAGCTCTAAAAACGGTATACCGCCGGTATGCCGAAGCATGCCGTCGGTATGCCGCTTTGTAGGTATTTGATTTTTGACTTATTCTTTTTACTTGTCATCCGTCCTTAGGTGTTTACAAATATACCTAGACTTGTACAGACACAGAGGCTCTAAGCAGGAAGATGCCGTCTTATGCAGGGAACGTCGGTAACTGCTTCAGTCTTCAATGTAAAAGATGATTGCGCTTGAACGAAAGAACTCCATGTAGTAGATCTTCTGAGAATATTTGAATCTGAAGAACAGAAGACTAAACTACGAAGATGCTGTTAATAATCAAAATAAAATGTGCCAACATGACGCTCCAGAAATCAAAGTCACGAAAAAGAACATTTAATGATAAAAAAATAATTAAATAAAAATAAATTATTGAAAATAATTTATTTAGAAAATTTAAAAAAAATTCCTAAAATTCAGGGGGCTCACAGAACCTGACATGTACACTGTATTAAAATACTTCCAGAATATGTGACCGGCTGGGATAGCACATGGTACATGAATAATGGTACGACTTAGAGTCCCACGTAAATGGTGTGAAACCTAAGCTATTCACATGAATTTTAGTATAAAAAAATTTGAGTGGCACCCCACTTGGATGACCTATTTATGCGGTGCATCCCATACTGTTTGCTAAATGTATAAGTTATCGCATATTGGACGAAAAATATGAAAAACTAACAGCATATGAGTTTAACCCTATTTATATGACGAAAATATCCCTCTCATCTATGTTGCCTGTTGAGAGGAGAAAGTCTTATGAAATACCCCTCTACGTGACGAAAATACCCCTCTCGCTCTGTCGTAGATACCCCTCTATTTTGTAAGTAGGCTCCGGCAACGAGTACCCAAATTTCGTCCCTTCTTTAAACAGTTGGTACGCCCTCATGCAACCCCTCTCCATGCTCAACCCATGAACTATACAGTCGTACGAAACCAGGTCAGGAACGAATCCCCTATTCCTCATAATATACACAACCCTCGCTGCCGGAGCCTACTTACAAAGTACTTGTCGAAAGTCTCTGCAGGGAGAAGGATCTTGACAAGGCTAAGGATGTAGCCGAGTTTATGTTAGGGGTCGATAGCAATGATAAGACTAGAATTTATAATATTTTTTAAGTTCTTTGTGGACACTCCAAGCGAGCATCTGAATGTGCTTGTTTCGATACTTCAAAAGCAATGTCGTTCGGACATGGTAACACTTAATATTGTTATCCATGGCGTCTGCAAGGTTGGGAAGGTCATGGAAGCAGGAAAGATCTTAAATGACATGCTGAAGGGGAGCTTTTGTGCTCCTGACGTCGTGACCTTCACTACAATCATTCAGGGTCTTATTGATGTGGGGAAAGCAGAAGAGGCACTTGATATATTACGGCAAACAATGCCGCAGTGCTTGTGTGCTCTGAATGTCGTTACTTATAATGCAGTTCTTCGTGGGTTGTTCAAGTTTAATAATGCTGAGGAAGCAATGATGGTTTTCAGTGAGAAGTCAGGCAAAGGCATTACAGCCGAGGGCACAACTTACACTGTTATCATCGAAGGGTTGTGTGAGGTTGGTAGGCTAGAGGAGGCAAAGAAGTTTTGGAGTGATGTTGTTTGGCCTTCAAAGGCCCATGATGACTATGTTTATGCTGCTAAGACTTTCACACGAGAGGGGAAGTAAAAACCAAATGACAAAGGAATGGGGAAGAGAGAGAGTTTTGGCGCATTTTCTATAGTTATTATAATAATATTATACTATTATAATAATTATATATATGAATAATATTATATCTATAGTTATGTTATTATATTAATATAATTATTATTAAATAATTAATTTGATAGTAGTAATATTATTATTAACTAATAATATAATGATAATATTATAATATATTATGATATTAATAATATATTATATATTTACTTTTCATAATATATTAATATATTAATATATTAAAATAATTAATAACATTATATATATTGTATATTATATATTATATGTTGTATATTATATACTGTATAATGTATATTACATACTGTATACTACATATTATATATTATATACTGCATATTATATATTATATATTGCATGATAATATATATTATATACTGTATACTAAATATGATAATATATATTATAATAATGTTATAAATGTTATAAATAATAATATTTAATATATTATAATTATAAATAATAATATTATAACATTATAATATAATACTTATTTACAATATACGATATGATAAAATATTATAATTTTTATATTATAATATTAAAATAAAATATTATAAAATAATATAGTAATATATAATATGTTATAAAATATTATAATATTTATGATAAGTAAATTTATAATATATATTGAAATATACTTAATAATATATAAAATATAATATTATTATATTATTATTAAAATACATGCTATCTAATATTATATTATTATAATAAATATGATTGATAATATAAATGTTAATATTATCATATTATAATACTATATTAATATATTAATATTTATATATTTTAATATAGTACATAATATTTTTTATTAATTGAATAATAATAAGAAAATAATATATTATAATATATTATTTAACGACATTAATAATATTATATTACTATAATAAATTATAATATATTATTATTAACATACATGCCATTTAATATTATAATATTATATTTTTTTAATAAATATGATTAATAATATAAATGTTAATATTATCATATTATAATACTATAATACTATATTAATATTTATATATTTTAATACTATAGTATATAATTGTTATTTTATAAATAATATAATAATAATATTATACTATATTATATTATACTTTATGATACTATATTATATGATATGATATGATAATGTATTATATTGTATTATATGATAATATTATTAATAATATGTTATTATATGATGATATAATATAATATAATATAATATAATATAATATAATATAAAATAATATAATATATTATATTATATTATATTATATTATATTATATTATATTATATTATATTATATTATATTATATTATATTTATTAGTTATATGATATTCTAATATAAGTATATTATATTATAATATTTTATTTTAATATTATAATATAATAATGGGATAATTTAGCAAATGCTCCCATTCTAAATGTTGAAATTAGCATATACCCCCACTATTTTATTTATCTAACAAAATTAGCATATACCCCCATTCTAAATGTTGAAATTAGCATATACCCCCACTATTTTACATAGGAGTGGGGGTATTTGCTAAATAAAATAAATAGTGGGGGTATATGCTAGTTTTAACATTTGGAATGGGGGTATTTGCTAAATTATCCCTATAATAATTATAATATTTTATCATATCGTATATTATAAATAATTATTATATTATAAGGTTAGAATATTATCATTTATAATATTAATCATAATATTATAATATATTATATTATAATATATGATAATATATATTTTAATATATTATAAATAATAATATTAAATATATTATAATATATATTATAATATATGTTATATATATCATAATAATATTATTAATATTATAACATTATAATATAATAATTATTTATAATATACGATAAGATAAAATATTATAATTTTATATTATAATATTAAAATAAATATTATAATATAATATACTAATATGATAATATACTATAATATTTATTATAATATATTATATTGTCTATGATAAGTATATTTGTAATATACTTAATAATACTATAATATATAAAATATAATATTATCATATTATAATACTATGTTAATATTTATATATTATAATATTATAGTACATATATTTATTATTAATTAAATAATAATATTATAATATAATAGTTATTTTTAATATTATTATATTAATATTATCATAATATTATTATAATATATTATAATATATTATTTAAGGATATTGTATTTAAATGGTTTATAAATAAATATTGTATTTAAATGGAATAGATCGCAGCAGTCGGTGCTTCAGGAATGGAATCAGCAGTGGGATGACGCCTCATCCAATACATCCGATACGTTAAATATACACCTACTGGCTATAAAACTATCTGTGGCAACCGCTACAGTGACTATGACAGGTACTGTTGTCCGGGGTGAAGGCAGCGAAGGTGGTGGCCACAATGGTAAAAATGACATCAATACGATGGCGGTCTTCATCATGATCTTGCATACATGATAAAGTAAAAAAAAAACCTTCTTAATACGAAAGTATATATGTTATGTCCGTACATGCCCTTTATACGTACAATATTAAAAAAAAGGAAAAAAAAACTAAAATTCTAAAACGGCAAAAAAGATAACAAAAAATATAAAGGGAAAAAAAGAAAAAGAAGAAGGGGAAAATATGAATTATTATTAATTATAGTACTACAATTATTATCATAATATTAATAATATGAAAATATATTATATTATGATATTATATATTTATTATATTAATATAATATTTCTATATATTATAATTTACTAATATTATATTAAATATTAATAATATTTATTATTATTATTGTTTATTATAATTATTAGGTATATTATTCATAGGAAAGAAAAATGCCAAAAAATTTATAACTAATATATTAATGGGAATTATAATTTTCCAAAGAAAAAATATTAGAGAATTTATAACTAATATATTAATGCCAAAGAAAAAATGCCACACATCGGAAAGGAAAATCAATGAAAATTATAATTTTCCAAAGAAAAAAAATACCAAAGAATTTATTACTAATATATTAGTTTACATAATATAATATAATTTAATTTAATTTAATTTAATTTATAATTCATTGCTTTTTTTCTCTTCATATTTTCTCATAATATAATATAATTAATAAAATTGTAACATTATATTATATTATATTATATATTAGAAAACCTAAGAGAGCAGCCTTGACAACTACATTTTCTTTTTTCTTTTTTCCTCATTTAGTAAAAAGTAGATAGACACAGGCTATGACTGCAACACAGAAATTGCTACAACAAGTAAGACCCAGAACCATAAGACTTTATAAAATATATATAGTTTACATTTACAAGTGGCTTGGGATGATGTAAAAAAAGGGTAGGGTATTTCTTTTATAGCTATAAAGCATTGTATTTTAAAGTATAAATTTTGTTTATTTTCTATAACTATATAATGCACTATAAATATTATTATTTATTTTTTCATCATTTTAAAGTTTATTATAAATATATAAATTGGCTATTTTTTCTCAAATATTATGAGACCATTGTAGACACAAATTGACTATTTTATATTATGATACCACTTTTTATAACTATATATATACACTAATTATTTCAGTAAAAAAAGGAAAAATAAATCTACTGTATTATTCAAGTATATAAATTTAAATTATGTTAGAATAGTTGACTATAATTTGAATATATTTTAGTTATGATTTATTCTAAAAAAAATTTAAAATTTTTATACATGTATTTAGTTAGATAGTATTATTTATTAATTTTAAATATAATTCAAATTTTAAAATATTTTAGGATTTACACATGTTCATAGTTAGGAGAATTTTAGGTTTTAATTTTTTCTTCAACTATCTACATAGGGCTTAGATAGCTTAATTTACAGCCGATTCTAAGCTGCATTATAATAGTAGAATATATATATATATATATATATATATATATATATATATATATATATATATATATATATATATATATATATATATATATATATATATATATATATATATGAGGAGGGATCCACATCCCCTCACTTTTGCATCCCCTCTTTCACATCCGTTGGATCTTGTTTAAGTCATCTAATCTTAACCATTGAAAAATCAACGGTTAAGATTAGATGACTTAAAACAAGATCCAATGGTTGTTATCATGGGGATACTTGGGGGATGCAAAAGTGAGAGGATGTTGATCCCTCCTCTCTCTCTCTCTCTCTCTCTCTATATATATATATATATATATATATATATATATATATATATATATATATATATATATATATATTTGAAGAATAGGTACTATATAAAAGACAAATAAGGGGGTTACAACCAATTACAAGTTCACTCCAACTAGCTGTTCACAGGATCAGCTACTACTCCAGTCTTCAATCTCCTACTACTAAGCTTTCAAGCATTTTACATCATGGTTTATATTATTAAGCATTCCTGTGAATGTATTTCGTTTGCCATCAAAGATTCTACTGTTACGCTCCCGCCACACGTGCCACACAACAGAGAGCAATCTCAATCTCATCCTCCGATACGCCTGCACCGATCGATCTTTCAGTCTAGTAGTCTCTTCTAGCACACTCATCAAATCTTCATTCTGCTGTCTGGCCATACCCATATCTCCTCTGTAATGTTGCCACAGTCGATTTGAGAATGGACACATGAAAAACAGATGCTGTCTGGTCTCATCTCCTCCATCACATAGTACACAAGTCAGGTTCGGTAGCTGCATGCCAAATCTGCTAAGTCTCTCCTTGGTAAGCAATCTATCCTTCACTGCCTTGAATAGACATATCTTCATCTTCATAGCTACCCCGTTATCCCATACAACCGCCGCCCAAGTAACCCTCGGGAAAGCCATCCGGATCCGATCATAAGTTTTTGCCTGCACAAACTCTCCATTAGCTGAACCATCCCAGAGCCACCGATCCTCCTGTTGCCCGCTCCCAATCGGCACTTGGTTGATTTCCGTGCTCAGCCATTGAGCTATATGCCGCTCTTGTATCCGCCATTCCCCGTTGACAATACAATCACTGACCATACTATTTCGTCCTATCAATTCAAATGTAGGCCAGCCATATCGATCAATAAGACTCTGCTTATTGAGCTATGGATCCAGCCATAAACTAGTAGCTCTTCCATTATTTATCTCTCTACTAATGCTTGCCCGTAGCGCCTCTCGTTGTGCAAGTATTGTCTTGAAGGTAACCGAGAAATTGTTGTTCCTTTTCATAACCCAAAAGTTTTCCATTTTAGTGTATCTCGCACGCATCCATTCCGCCCATAGCGACTTTCCTACCAGGTATTTCCATGCCAGCTTAAGGCAAGCCACTTCTCGCAATGTCAAGAGAGACCGAATCCCCATGCCCCCTTCATCTTGAGACATACACAATTCATCCCATGCAATGGCGTGAGCTCCTCCCTTCCATACAAAATTAGCACACATCCTTTCTATATTTTTGATGGTACCCTTTGGAAGAATAATAGCTTGAAGCCAATATGCCGTGATGGCCCCAATCACCGAACGCACGAGCTCTACTCTTCCCCCAAAAGAGAGCAATTGGGATTGCCACCCTTCCAAGCGACTCTGCACATAATTGACTAATCCCAAACATTCATTAATACTAGCATAATTAATAGACAGCGGCAATCCAAGGTATCGAACAGGTAGTTGACCTTGCTGCATGTCCAGAATCCCCAACAACTGGTCTTTCCTCGGGCAGTCTCGGTTAAAGAAAACTATGGACTTATCTTTATTCAGAGCTAACCCCGTTCCCCTCCTGAACTCCTCCAAAATCTGCATCAAAGATTGGACTCCCTGCTCACTTGGTTCGAGGAACACCAATAGGTCGTCCACATAAATGAGGTGCGAGACAATCGGATCAATCCTCCGAAATAATGGGATAATATTCTTCTTGTGAATCTCTACGTCAATCAAGCATATAAAAAACTCCATCACAATAGTAAATAGATACGGGGATAATGGGTCACCTTGGCGGATACCCCTGCTGCTTTCGAAATGTCCATGAGGTTGCCCGTTGATAAGCACAGAGAAGGACGGCGTGGAAATGCACTCTTCTATTCTGTCCACCCACCAGTCATCAAATCCCATGCACCGCAACAACTTGCATAAGAATTTTCTGTCCACTGTGTCGTATGCCTTTCGTAGATCCAATTTGATGCATCCTCTCTTGCCCCCTGCTTTATTGAAGTCCCGAATCAGTTCATGTGCAAGGAGGCAATTATCTGTTATGGATCGACCTTTGATAAAAGCAGCCTGGTTCTCCGATATGAGCCCCTGCATAATCTCTTGCATCCTGTTACACATAACATGAGTAATAATTTTATATATAAAGTTATAACACGCTATTGGTCGAAAGTCCCCCATTTCCTGAGCCCCCTCCTTCTTTGGAATAAGTACGAGAAAAGTATGATTTATTTCCCGTATCAAGCGACCTGTTGAGAAGAAATCATCAATGACCCGGAGAAGGTCATCCTTCAATTGCACCCAATGCTGCTTAAAGAAGGCTGCATTGAACCCATCTGGTCCGGGAGATTTATCAGGATCAGCTCTCTTGACTACTTCTTCAATTTCCTCCATCCGCACTCTTCTGCGAAGCCTCCGATTGCCTTCCTCTGTAACCTTGCGTTTGCACATAGTCTCTGAACTAACTTCTTCTGTGATAATTGGGTTATACAAGTTCTGAAAATAAGAGACTGCCTCCTCTCTAATCCGGCTGACTTGGGTTATCTCTTCCCCATTTACATCCAGCAAGGAGACCATTGTATTTTTAGATTGGCGAGCTTTAATAGTGGAGTAAAAAAACTTAGTGCATCAATCCCCCTCTTTCAACCAGTCACACTTCGCTCGCTGCTTCAGATGTACTTCCTCTATGAACCGGAGCCTGCGAACATCCTCCTGGAGCTCGGTCTCCTGATTAGCCAGCTCCTGGTTGAGGGGATCATCCTGCAACCGGTCCTGTACTTCTCGAAGTTGATTACTCTTCTCATCACTCCCGCATTGAGGTCGAGCTCTGTTCCAAAGTCGAAGATGAGCCTTCACCGTCTTCAATTTCCTGAGGAGGCGAAACTGCGGATTGCCCACCAATGAGTTATTCAGGCAATTGTCAACCACCTCCGAATAACCCTGCAGATGCACCCATGCATTTGAGTAGCGGAATGGCCGCCTACCCTGAGGTTGATGACGCTGCAATCGAATGAGTATGGGCGAGTGGCCGCTAGTCCCCCTGTGCAATCCCTCTGCCCGACTATTAGGGAACATCTCGATCCATTTGGTATTCCCCAATGCTCTGTCCAATTGGCAAACAACCCGATTATTGATTGAGCTGTTGTTCCATGTCCATGTGTGCCCTGACCTCTCCAAACATGCCAACCCTGAGCTCAGCAAGCATCTTTGGAAGTCCTCGAGAATGTTTTGCGGAACAGGTCTACCTCCTCTCTTCTCCGTCCGCGCCATCATCGCATTAAAATCCCCACATATAACAAGTGGTTTCTGATTCTCAACTTCATTGGCCAGGTTGATAATATCCCTCCACAGAGTCCCTCGCAGTCTACGATCATTGTGGCCATATGCTGCGCCAACAACGACTTCTAAACCCCCTGCATTGGTAAAGTTTATCACCATCATCTGTTCCGATCGGAGTTGGACTTGTCCAGTCCATCTCATACTATCCCACATGACCCAAATCCTCGCCGCAGCACCCAGCTCCAGATTATGAACTGAAATCCAGTTGCTAGGGGTCCTCAAATTAATTCTATCCACTGTCCTAATCTTGCTTTCTAGAATGGCAACAATAGAGCACTTGTTACTCCATATAACCTGCTGAATCTCTTTCCATCTCCCAATCGAATTCGCGCCTCGGACATTCCATGCTAGGATCGTCATTAAGATCTATTTGTGGTGTTGTCCTCAAAACCGCTCTGACTCTCCCCTGGACGATTGGAGCGAGTCTGACCTGAAGCTGCATTAACACTATTGTTTACTTCCCCTTGCTGCATATTACTAGCTCTCTGCAGTATATCCTGCCAATCCGGATTCTCCATAGTGAGCATTACACTTTGAGGATCCTGACCCTGTTGGAACCCTTCTTGATCACTTTGGTCCATCCAGGCTCCGTCTTCATCACCATACATACGCCCTGCCTTCATCGCCCTATCCTCTATGTTGTCCTTCCCGTTTATTGGTAGACACTGCAGATTTTCCTCTCCCCTTGCATTCGCCATATCATGTTTGTCTCTGCTACAACTGCCCTGATGAGTTCTACTAACCACCATTTGCCTATTATCTCCCAATCTGTTCTCTACTATAGGGACTTTCCGCTTCCCAAGCAAGGACATCCCCTGCTAGCCTTCTCCCGCTATCATGTTCCTGTCCAATGGACCTTGGACGTCCATCATCTCCACGCCGTCCCTCGGAATCAATTGGTTCAGCACTTGTTCTTCCGCTACTCTCCCATCTGTTGGCTGTCGCGGGATGTTGGCCGACCCCTTTTCAGCATTGCTCTCTTTATCATGACACTGAGATTTGACGTGTCTGAAACAATGGCAGGTTGTACATGATGGCGGCACCCATTCATACTCAATGGTCTGCCAAACTAACTCTCCAGTAGGAAGCATTAGTTCTATTTGCCTAGGTAACTCACTCGCCACCTCGATCTCAATGAATACTCGAGCATACGACAATCTTTTCCTCCGTGCAGTAAGGAGATCTGTTCGCAACGGAATTCCGACCATGCTCGCCATCTTCATGATTGCAGGAGTGCTCCATAATTGCGGGGAAAGCCATGGGAACCTAATCCAGATAGGTACACTCGTGAGTCGATCCTTCTCAAAGCACGACTCTGGTCGCCATCGTCTGAGAACCACTAATCTGCCGTCAAATGTCCATGGACCCCCCTCCAGTATACGGTCCAGATCTTCAGCTAGGGCAAATTTAATGAAATAGAATCCGTTCTCTCTGGAGAAAATTTCCATCTCTCCTTTGGGTCTCCACGTCCTCATCGCGTACGCTTTTAATTGACCATAGTAAGGTCTGTTACCCATCACATATAGTATCAAGGTGTTTTTCCAGAACTCTGTAGTCTCTTCGATATCATCTGACGTTATTTCCACCACCTTCCTCCTATCAATCACCTTAGGTTCCACATATTGGAGTTCGACCTCCTCTTGAATTATGTCAGGCTTGCACAGTTCAGCCCATGAGATCGGTGTCGGCATCGGAGTCAGCACCGTCTCACGTCGATTATCTCTCCGAGTCCCCTCCCATCCCGGTGCCACCTGTGTCCTTCTCCTGTCTCCCTCCGCAGCCGTGCCTGGAGGCATCCTTCCTCTGGCCCCCCCTATAGGAGCCGGTCGGGCCTGGCCTCCCCCTTCCCGATTAGCCGGGAAAGCACTTCTTCTCATCGGGATAGCCTGTCTCGCCCCGTTGGATCTGTTAGGGCTTTGATTATTAATCCACCCCTGGCTTCCCACAGGCTTGTCTTTCCTCCCCTGCGTCCCCTGTCGGCGCCTCCTCTCTACAGTGGTCCATCCTCCTCCTTCGTCGCGAATCGATTCATCTCCTATTCCCGGGGGACATCCACCGCTGATCTCGTCGCCCCAGGGGAGGAGTCTCCAGGCGGAAACCCTATCGAGAACATGTTTATATATATATATATATATATATATATATATATATATATATATATATATATATAATGGGTAATTGTAGTGAACTCGTCTCCACTGGGCTCGAACTCCCGACCACTTGGGCCGCATGCATATCTCTTAACTACTAGGGCTTAGAAAGTTTATTATAAATATGTTTTCTACTATTATAAATATACTTGTGGGAAAAAATGATAGCATGATAAAACACAACTCATTTTATTTATTTATTTCAATTCCAACTAAAACATATGAAGCCCAATATTTCCTTCGGTTCCAATTACAATATATCTAGCCCAATAAAGTTAAACTATAAGTCAAACAAGTCAAACTGATAGTGCGGATGTTGTCTCAGTAGTCCCAGTCGTATGACGTCTCATCTCATACGTCCGATATGTGTAATATAAGCCTATCATAGTGGCTACAAAGCTAACTATTGCAACCAGTACAACGACTTTGACCGGCGTTGTCCAGGGTGATCGCGACGAAGGCAGCTGTCTCAGTAGTCCCAGTCGTATGACGTCTCATACGTCCGATACGTGTAATATAAGCCTACCATAGTTTATGGTTTAGCGTTGAATTACGTAGTAGCGTGCTTGACTTGGAAGGATTTGTAAAGGCAGATTATGTCGAACGTGTTCGAAGAGATAGACTATGCGAAATGGTTTGTTGAACGAGCGATATTGATACGTCGAAGAATTTGGTCGAATGCGAGTTGTTGTAGGATGGCTTTACCGAATGACTCGGACCCCGTATGATAGATGTTGGGATGTGCGTAGGGAATCGATGCTCGATGTTTAGGAAATCGGAGTGATGCGAGCTTGGGTAGAAAATCCCGTACTATCAACTTGGTTTGACCTTAGGATGGGGTCAGTGTTGATATTATTGTTTGGGAACTATGATTCCAATACTGACGAAAAGACATAGCCTAACGGTTAGGCAGACGTCCGAGTGTGAAGTGGTAGGATTTGTGGAGGCACCACTCGCAAGCTCGGTTGACATGCATGTATATCAAGGACGCTTGAATACGTGCACGATCCGACTTGAGTGGTGATGTCGGATTCGCTATCACAAGGCTTGGCTGAAATGCATGTATTTTGGGGACGCCTGAAATATGTGCACGATCCAACCAAGTGATATGTTGAATCAAGTAAGACTTGAGGAATGGAAAAGTGTTGAGGATTTTGAAATAGAGATTCAAAGAAAAGATTGAGGGTAGCGCGAGCGTGGCTCGGATTGAGGAAACGCATAGGCGTAGTGTATGCGAGAGTTCCTGAATGTTGAGTAAAGTGGTAAGACAATAAGTAAGTACTCAGTAAGTCTCGAGGACGAGACTTGTTCTGAGTGGTGTATGTTGTAGTGCCCCGTCCCGCTCAGTCAATCGGAGGAATCGAGACGCCGACGGCGTTCGGACTTGGCCTTGCAACGGCCGTTTGAAGACATCGCTCAGGTGGGGTAGTTTCGGTGAACTTGCCTCATCTTTGCCTTCACATAATAAATCGTGTTTTCAACTTGCACAAGTAGGCTTAATAATAAAAGAGATGAATCCACATAGCTAAGGGAATAATCCCGATGGGTCAAAATGAGTTAGAACATGGAAAACGTCCCACGGTCGGCTTAGAGTTGCTGCACGGCGTGCTTTGAAAATGACACTCGGTCCTTCGTCCCGTGGCTTGGGAGAAGGAAAGTTGGTCTTCGACACAAAGTTATGAAATAGCCTAAGTCATAGGCGTCGCCTGCGTAAATGCTTGTTAAAGCATGCACGGTCCCATCGTCCAGGGCTTGGCATAGCCCTGGCTTGCCCAAGAGTTAAGTTGCGTCGCATGACTGCTGGCGTAAGCCTAAGCACCCAAATGACTTGGTCGTCCAAAGATGAGTACGTGCACGGCACATTCCCTCGGAGCAAGGCTCGGCGCAGCCTTTGCTCGATAAGTGTAGGCTTGAGTAAGTTAGGCAAAGTTATGCCGATCGACCTAAGTCGTTCCAAGTGCTGTCCCGCTTATTCTGCGGTTGTCAACTTAAACAGTCCTACGATCCCACGGCCCGTCATATAAAGTATGGCTTGGGCGATAGCGCCGCGTAGAGCGGAAATCGAGTTGAGGCATGTTTGCACGATCCTAGAGTTTTTAAAGGCACGGGCCACGATCGATTAGTTGAGTTTTGGTAAGTGTCTAAATAAGTTGTTGTCTTGAGTTAAAAGAAAGGAAGAAAGAAAGAAATGCTCACGACTGGGTCGTTGAGGCAAGAAAGAACAATGCTCGCGACTACGGGTCGTCGAGGCAAGATCTCAGATGTGAGAAATGGCACTAAAAAGAGAGGAATGGCACTAAAAGAGATGGTAACACCAGAAGTGAATGACTATGTGAGACGTCAGTTTGAGTCGGTCTTGCATGGTCATGGACAACTTGTCGACAAGGTAGAGTTTCCCCGAATCGGCAACCTGTGGCGCCACGGGACCGATTGCGGCCTAAGGAAACATAAAGGCTCTGGGAGCCAAGCTGCGCCTGGGGCAATGTATTCGGTGGACGCGGAATAGGGCTAGCTACCCAAAGAAGGTCCATCCTATACTCAGCAAAAAGGAGTCCACTATGGCTCTGGGAGTCAGTGACCAAATCATATAGATGAGTCGGCATAGCGGCAGATCCGCGGGTATGCCTTTGGATTGAGTTGAGTTGTCGAAGGTGTATACAAGTTAGAGTACACATGTTTGGGCTTAAGAATGGCTACAACATAGGCAACGTGTTTCGGCACGAGATGTGGTATTGAGTCTTGAGTGTCAGCATATAAGTTGCATGAGTTGTTTGAGTTTAAGTCAAGGAAACCGCCGCAAGGCAAAGTCGGTTGGTGATCAAATGGCACGAGCCGCGAGGCGGCGATATGGTTGAGTCGCACTGAGTTGCGAGGCACGGCACAAAGGAGTTATAGCACGACCGTAAGGAAATTGGGTACTACCGCGTAGTTGCGTCTCTGATTTTGGCCGAAAGGCAAGCACGACCTGATAGGTTAACGTTGTGGCACGAGAAGTGGTCTAGAGGCAAAGTATGAGTAATGTTGACATTGCAAGCACGGGATGGTTTTGACACACAAGTTGCGCCAAGGCGCCGGTCCTAAAACTGAACCTAAGGCAAGAGTAGAAAGACAATCGAAATGGGATTTAAACTGCACAAAGTAAATGAACGTGTAGGTTTTGTATGGGTGGGCGAGAAGCTCATTCCACCAGTACAGTGGTACTGACACCCACATAGTTTACATGTGCAGGCACAGGTAGAAGCTCGTGGCGCGGAGCTCGCTTGGATGCGTCGAGGCATGGAGTTCCTTGGCGATTCGAAGCGTGCGGCCGTATGGACTAAAGACTTATACGGGACATAATGTATGGACATCGCCTTCCGAAGCTTCCGCTGGATCAAGACTTGTAATTGAGAGATGAGAGAGAGCTGAGTGACTTGTAATGTGAGCTTGAGTGAGCTTGAGAGAATTGTAATCCTGGCCTTGCGCCCCAATGTAATCGTTGTTTCAATATCAATAAGAGCTTCTTTTGAATAATCTTGTGTTTGGTTCTTATTCCGCTGCTATAAATCAATGTCTCTGTACGGGACTTCTGTGCGACGACCCCGTCGCAGCCGCTGAAATCGGCCGTTATGGAACCCGCCTTGCACGAGCGAAATCTAGGCTCGTGCGGCATCACGCCTTAGCGAGGACGATCGCTCCTACGGGAGCGGGGCGTGACATAATGGTATCAGAGCACGGCTTTACGTCCTTGGATAACCGATTGAATTCTTTAACTCCGTTGTTTCCGTAAACTCTGAATCGTTGCTTCCGCAAAGTTGAAATCGTTGGTGCGCTCTCTCTCAATTGTCCTACGGGATGTCCATACAATAAGTCTAACTATTTTACAAAACGTAGGTGAACAATTTTTGATAAGAAAACAAAGAGATGGTTTACGTAAGCACGGTTGGCTAAGTCGGGCTGGGCATATACACCAAAGTTGCGTCGACCTTAGAAAAGTCGAGTGCGGGAATTGAATAGCGTCGAGCTAGAATGAGTTGAACTCGATTGAGTAAAGTAAGATGAGTATCGATAGGGGTGCTATCGAGCGACGATGTCGTCGGTGCGATATAGATGAGCGTGCTTGGGTTTTGAGGTATGGTTCGAACGGGATTGAAGAAGTCGATTTTGAATCAAATAATAAGTTGAGGATTGGTTGAATAACTTCATTCCTGAGTGGTGTATGCGATAGGCTCAGGGATGTCGAACGATGCGAATTGAGGAAAATAAGTTGGTCAATGACTTAAGATGGACGGATGAGGAATACGTGAAATTGGTTGGAGGAAATTGATATTGTAAATGATTCGAGGGAAAATGATCGGAATTGGTGTTATGAATGTCGAGGAAATTATCCAGTCGGACGATAGCACCATTCGCACGACTCAGAATTTGGTTGCAAAGGAAGATCGTCAGGTTACGCATATCGTCGATGGTATTGAGGCGTATCAAAGATCGCTATGCGATAACTCGGGGGTACTCTAACTCAGCGAAAGACGATCGTGCAAGTGTTATTGTTCGATTGGATGCTATGTTTTGGATTTTTATTTGAGATGAATGTTGGATAAAAGTGATCGTATCTTGATGGTTATGCGGATGGCCACAACGTCGACGATCTTGTCTTGCGCGAGCGCAACTCTAGCCTCGCACATGCGTTGCGTCAGAATTTGGGGCGATCGTTCTGCGTGAGCGCTGACATGGTGATTCATGTTGCGGGAATGATCGAACTCGAAAAATCAGGACGCGGCAACTTTGATTGTCTCGACTTGTCGGTTTGATGCGAATGAAGATTCGAGGATGTTTTGACTTGTGATCGATGAATAAAATGAACTTGAGGATTGAGTAGGTCCAATCCGCGCATCGAGAATGAATTAGTCTAGACACAAAACAAGAGTTACGTCCCGATGAGAATGACTATCTCGCGGGAGCGTGCATGGTGATTCATGCCCACCGCGGATAATCTGACTCGCGTGAGATCGGGGCGCAACACGTTGTTAAGCTAGACGACCTTGTGATCGATTTCGTGGATTGGAATAGACGACTTCGAAAATGAGAAATGTGGATTATGGTTTAGCGTTGAATTACGTAGTAGCGTGCTTGACTTGGAAGGATTTGTAAAGGCAGATTATGTCGAACGTGTTCGAAGAGATAGACTATGCGAAATGGTTTGTTGAACGAGCGATATTGATACGTCGAAGAATTTGGTCGAATGCGAGTTGTTGTAGGATGGCTTTACCGAATGACTCGGACCCCGTATGATAGATGTTGGGATGTGCGTAGGGAATCGATGCTCGATGTTTAGGAAATCGGAGTGATGCGAGCTTGGGTAGAAAATCCCGTACTATCAACTTGGTTTGACCTTAGGATGGGGTCAGTGTTGATATTATTGTTTGGGAACTATGATTCCAATACTGACGAAAAGACATAGCCTAACGGTTAGGCAGACGTCCGAGTGTGAAGTGGTAGGATTTGTGGAGGCACCACTCGCAAGCTCGGTTGACATGCATGTATATCAAGGACGCTTGAATACGTGCACGATCCGACTTGAGTGGTGATGTCGGATTCGCTATCACAAGGCTTGGCTGAAATGCATGTATTTTGGGGACGCCTGAAATATGTGCACGATCCAACCAAGTGATATGTTGAATCAAGTAAGACTTGAGGAATGGAAAAGTGTTGAGGATTTTGAAATAGAGATTCAAAGAAAAGATTGAGGGTAGCGCGAGCGTGGCTCGGATTGAGGAAACGCATAGGCGTAGTGTATGCGAGAGTTCCTGAATGTTGAGTAAAGTGGTAAGACAATAAGTAAGTACTCAGTAAGTCTCGAGGACGAGACTTGTTCTGAGTGGTGTATGTTGTAGTGCCCCGTCCCGCTCAGTCAATCGGAGGAATCGAGACGCCGACGGCGTTCGGACTTGGCCTTGCAACGGCCGTTTGAAGACATCGCTCAGGTGGGGTAGTTTCGGTGAACTTGCCTCATCTTTGCCTTCACATAATAAATCGTGTTTTCAACTTGCACAAGTAGGCTTAATAATAAAAGAGATGAATCCACATAGCTAAGGGAATAATCCCGATGGGTCAAAATGAGTTAGAACATGGAAAACGTCCCACGGTCGGCTTAGAGTTGCTGCACGGCGTGCTTTGAAAATGACACTCGGTCCTTCGTCCCGTGGCTTGGGAGAAGGAAAGTTGGTCTTCGACACAAAGTTATGAAATAGCCTAAGTCATAGGCGTCGCCTGCGTAAATGCTTGTTAAAGCATGCACGGTCCCATCGTCCAGGGCTTGGCATAGCCCTGGCTTGCCCAAGAGTTAAGTTGCGTCGCATGACTGCTGGCGTAAGCCTAAGCACCCAAATGACTTGGTCGTCCAAAGATGAGTACGTGCACGGCACATTCCCTCGGAGCAAGGCTCGGCGCAGCCTTTGCTCGATAAGTGTAGGCTTGAGTAAGTTAGGCAAAGTTATGCCGATCGACCTAAGTCGTTCCAAGTGCTGTCCCGCTTATTCTGCGGTTGTCAACTTAAACAGTCCTACGATCCCACGGCCCGTCATATAAAGTATGGCTTGGGCGATAGCGCCGCGTAGAGCGGAAATCGAGTTGAGGCATGTTTGCACGATCCTAGAGTTTTTAAAGGCACGGGCCACGATCGATTAGTTGAGTTTTGGTAAGTGTCTAAATAAGTTGTTGTCTTGAGTTAAAAGAAAGGAAGAAAGAAAGAAATGCTCACGACTGGGTCGTTGAGGCAAGAAAGAACAATGCTCGCGACTACGGGTCGTCGAGGCAAGATCTCAGATGTGAGAAATGGCACTAAAAAGAGAGGAATGGCACTAAAAGAGATGGTAACACCAGAAGTGAATGACTATGTGAGACGTCAGTTTGAGTCGGTCTTGCATGGTCATGGACAACTTGTCGACAAGGTAGAGTTTCCCCGAATCGGCAACCTGTGGCGCCACGGGACCGATTGCGGCCTAAGGAAACATAAAGGCTCTGGGAGCCAAGCTGCGCCTGGGGCAATGTATTCGGTGGACGCGGAATAGGGCTAGCTACCCAAAGAAGGTCCATCCTATACTCAGCAAAAAGGAGTCCACTATGGCTCTGGGAGTCAGTGACCAAATCATATAGATGAGTCGGCATAGCGGCAGATCCGCGGGTATGCCTTTGGATTGAGTTGAGTTGTCGAAGGTGTATACAAGTTAGAGTACACATGTTTGGGCTTAAGAATGGCTACAACATAGGCAACGTGTTTCGGCACGAGATGTGGTATTGAGTCTTGAGTGTCAGCATATAAGTTGCATGAGTTGTTTGAGTTTAAGTCAAGGAAACCGCCGCAAGGCAAAGTCGGTTGGTGATCAAATGGCACGAGCCGCGAGGCGGCGATATGGTTGAGTCGCACTGAGTTGCGAGGCACGGCACAAAGGAGTTATAGCACGACCGTAAGGAAATTGGGTACTACCGCGTAGTTGCGTCTCTGATTTTGGCCGAAAGGCAAGCACGACCTGATAGGTTAACGTTGTGGCACGAGAAGTGGTCTAGAGGCAAAGTATGAGTAATGTTGACATTGCAAGCACGGGATGGTTTTGACACACAAGTTGCGCCAAGGCGCCGGTCCTAAAACTGAACCTAAGGCAAGAGTAGAAAGACAATCGAAATGGGATTTAAACTGCACAAAGTAAATGAACGTGTAGGTTTTGTATGGGTGGGCGAGAAGCTCATTCCACCAGTACAGTGGTACTGACACCCACATAGTTTACATGTGCAGGCACAGGTAGAAGCTCGTGGCGCGGAGCTCGCTTGGATGCGTCGAGGCATGGAGTTCCTTGGCGATTCGAAGCGTGCGGCCGTATGGACTAAAGACTTATACGGGACATAATGTATGGACATCGCCTTCCGAAGCTTCCGCTGGATCAAGACTTGTAATTGAGAGATGAGAGAGAGCTGAGTGACTTGTAATGTGAGCTTGAGTGAGCTTGAGAGAATTGTAATCCTGGCCTTGCGCCCCAATGTAATCGTTGTTTCAATATCAATAAGAGCTTCTTTTGAATAATCTTGTGTTTGGTTCTTATTCCGCTGCTATAAATCAATGTCTCTGTACGGGACTTCTGTGCGACGACCCCGTCGCAGCCGCTGAAATCGGCCGTTATGGAACCCGCCTTGCACGAGCGAAATCTAGGCTCGTGCGGCATCACGCCTTAGCGAGGACGATCGCTCCTACGGGAGCGGGGCGTGACATAGTGGCTACAAAACTAATTATTGCAACCACTACAATGACTTTGACCGTTGTTGTCCAGGGCGCGGCGGAGGCGACGGAGGAGGTGGAATGAGCTTAGGAAGCACTCACTCGTCGATGAGGTCAGGAAGGTCGGTCCCTTGTCGATAATATTAATTAAATGATTTATTTGTTTGATAATACTTGGATAAATATAGTTTGCTTGCAACTCTGTAATTTCTTTAAAGACGTCTCTTTAATGAAACATGGTTGAAGAACTTTCTATAGCAACATATTTGTTGTTTTTATCAGAGATGTATCTTTGGTTTTATGTGGTTGGGGTTGTTGTAAGTTGTTTTCTGGGTAGGGATTATATATAGTTTGCTTGCAACTCTGTAATTTCTTTAAAGACCTCTCTTTAATGAAACATGGTTGAAGAACTTTCTTCCATCAATTTTCTAAACAATAAAAATAATGCAAGTCGACTAAAACTTTGATACAGACGACTATATGACAAGTGGGCCCACCTGTTTATATATATATATATATATATATATATATATATATATATATATATATATATATATATATATATAAACAAATTTGGTGGTGGCTGGGGTGGGCTCCGCCTATGAGCTTAGTGTACGAGTTGTATTTTGTATTTTCTATTTCAATTTTCAATTTTTTTATTTTTTATTTTTTATTTTTTATTTTTATTTTTTATTTTTTATTTTTTATTTTTATTTTTTATTTTTTATTTTTTTTTTATTTTTTTTTATTTTTTTATTTTTTTTATTTTTTTTTATTTTTTTTTATTTTTTTATTTTATTTTTTTATTTATTTTTTTATTTTTTTTAGTTTTATTTTTTATTTTTATTTTTTTATTTTGTATTTTGTATTTGTATTTTGTATTTTGTAATTTTTAATTTTTAATTTTTAATTTTTAATTTTTAATTTTTAATTTTTAATTTTAATTTTTAATTTTTAATTTTGTATTTTGTATTTTAATTTTGTATTTGTATGTTGTACTTTGTATTTTTTTTATTATTTTATTTTATTTTTTATTTCGTATTTTGTATTTTTTATTTTGTGTTGTTAAGACAAGAAGCATGCATGCATGCTTCTGTTTTCTGATCAAGATTTCACAATCTGATGTATTTTTCTTTTTTTTTTCTTACAACCTTGATTGCTCTTGACAACGTTGGCTTCCTAGTAATCATTTGTAGCATGTTGCTGTACTTCATGGGTGTCATGCACTTGGACCTGCACGAATATGCCAACACCCTCACCCATAGGCAGATTTACTGGTGGCTGGGTGGGCTGGAGCATCCACCAAATTGCCACAATTTATTTATATATATATATATATACTATATTTGTTCCAGCCCACCAGCTAACAGCCCATCCACTTTTCTTCATCCCAACTTACTAAAGTGCAGAATGTGTTTTCCTTGATCGTACAAGGAAGTACATATATATACAAAATGTGTTTTCAAAGACGAGCAGAAAATTTATTTCATAAAGATGATGCGCAAAGTGACAAAGTGACAGTGATCAACCTAGCTTGGACCCGGCAAAATTTGCTTTGCCGCCTGAAATCTTCATCCTCTTCTCAGTGCAATTTTGGTCAGTTTGATCAACCTTGTTCGTTTCATTGTTCTTGTTCGTTCCATTGTTCCTGCTCTGGCTCCCCTCTTTTAAGAAAATTTCATCCTCTTCTCAAGTGCAATTTTGGTCAGTTTGATTAAATTTGTTCAGTTTGATTTGTGTATATTCTCTTTGTCTCTATTTTCTGAAACATTCTTATTTACTGGAGTCTGGAGGAAAAGAGGTCAAATTAAACATGAATATATTGATATATTTTATGTTCTTGGAATTTGTTTTGTCCTTGCTCTTCATTTGTTCGACTAAATTCCTCAAAGATGGTTTTGTTACTGTAATTTTAGCAAGAGGACTCATTTCACATGTTATTACCTGGACTGACACATACAGTACCTGGACACATGTTATTCTATCATCTTTGGACTCATTTTATTACCTGGACACTTCTCCTGGACACATTTTATTACCTGCATACATTTTATTACCTGGACTTATTTTATTCTTTAGTTTAGTATAAAGATTGCTAGCATATCATGAATCAAAGTGAACTAGTGATATTTTGGATGATGAAATTCTATTTGAATGATGTAGTTCTATTTGATATGAGAAAACTCTCTGTTCTGAAGTATTACAAGTCTCTGACTTTCTGAAATCATTAAAACAACTCATGTCGAAATAGTGTTTCCTATTTGTAGCTTTTGGAAGGCAAAAGCAAAGAGAGCAGATTCATCTGCTCTAAAGATGATGATTTGACTTTTTCTAATTGTCTTAAAGCAACATGTCTATTTATGAAATTGATCCTATATAATTTTGATAACTATTTTTTGTTAAAAAAATATATTTGAATCATACATTTGGATTATGATAGCATTCGAAAAAATAATTTGTGTTGATTTTTTTAGTATATTTAAAGTTCAGTCCGGGATAAACTAAAATTCTGGCTCCGTCCTTGACTGAGCTGGATTTGGGCTAAACTTAAAATAACATGTGGGATACAATTTGAACTAGTTACTCTAGGCCTTCCTTGGTCCCGGAATCATCGAATTGGAAAAGGAAAATGATTACTTTCCTATGTTTGGGAGCCAAAGAATTGATAAGAAAAAAAAAGTGATTTCCAATAGAAGAAAAATTAGCAGAAAAAGTGATTCCATCCATCCAAGCAAGGAATCACTTTTTCACATTGAAGTATTAACTTTCTTTCCAAATTCCTTGGCATTACTTTCCTATGCATATTATCATGTTATTAGCATTTATTAGCAAAAATTAAAAAAAAATTAATCAAGGAGAGAGCATCAAAATACCATCCAAAATAACGTATTTAGGGAAAGTCTCTTTTATGCCCTTCAGAAAAGCACTTTTGAAGCAAATATGCATATTATTATGTTATTAACATTTATTAGCAGAATTAAAATTTTCAAAAAAAAAATGTTTTTTGTGAAGAAAATACCCTTCGGGGCTTTTTTTTTTAGTTTTATTTTCTTTTATAATTACAAATTGTCGGAATGGGAGTGTGTGTGGTGGTGGTGGTGGTTAGGGTTTGTAAATTTTTTATGTATGCATTGGGTATAATGGTCAGGTTAGGCTTTTTAATTTTTGGGTAAAGTGCATTTAAACACTCCTTAGATGTTACGAAAATGCAATTAAAGACTCCCTGATTTGAAAAACCCAGTTTGTTTCAATTATGCTATCACCCCTCCCGCTGTTAACAACCGTTAAAATCGTCTTAAAAGACGATTTTGCCCCTCTCTCTCTCCCCTCTCTCTCTCTCCGGTGGTGGGGGCGGGTCGGGGGACGAGGGGTGGCCGGCGGAGGGACTAGCCAGCGGAGGGATGAGGGGGGGGGGGGGGGGGGGAGGGACTGGCGGAGGGAGGAGGGGGGGGGGAGGTTCAGGGGGGGGGAGGGCTGCCGGCGGAGGGAGGGGGTGGGGGATGGGTCGGGGGCGGGCTGGCGGAGGGAGGAGGGGGGGCCGGGTCGGGGGGCGGGGCTGGCCGCCGGAGGGGCTGGCCAGCGGTGGGAATGGGAGAGGGGCTGGCATGGAAGGAGGAAGGGTAGTTTATGTTTTTTTTTTTAAAAAAAAAAACATCACTAACGGTCATTTCTAACGGCTATTTGACGGTACGGACAACCTAAGGAGGTGCATACTGCATAAGTTTTTTAAAATGTTTTATTTTGCGAACGAGGCAAATCTAAGGAGAGTTTAAATGCACTTTACCCTTAATTTTTTATAAAGACAGTATGGGTGTAATTTTCTGAATTCAAAACTACCATGTACCAACAATATTCTAGCCTTTTATAAGCGGGAGCCTCTTGGCAACATGATGTTCATCTTTTTTCTTCTTCTTTTTTAGTGTAGCCTTTTGTAATTTACAATGCTAATAAAATTTAGCTCTAAGTTATGATACAATACAAATTATGCATATATCATAATTACTTACATATCTAGCTCTAAGTTATGAGACATATATAGAGATGCAAACAATGCTGATGAATATATTCCTCATATAATAAAAAGATGAGTCGAACTATAATATACATTTGCTGATCACTTGATGTTTTTTTCTTTCTCTTTGTTTCTTTCTCTTCCCTGTGATATCATGTAGGGTTATGTGGTTCCGAGTCTCCCAGCACATTTCAAGGATTTGCACCCGGATGCCAACTGCCTAGAGTGCAAGCTGGATGGCCGAGACTCTAAGCTGTTCTACTTCTCGCTGAGCCTCATGGCACTGGGCTTCGGAGGAGTCAAGGGAGCTCTCCCCTCGCTCGGGGCGGACCAGTTCGACAGGAACGATCCCAAGGAAAGGAGGCAGCTGGCCAGCTTCTTCAACTGGTTCTTGCTCAGCATCACGCTCGGCGCTTGCATCGGCGTCACGTTCATCGTGTGGATCAGCACGGCGAAGGGCTCCTGGGACCTGAGCTTCTTCATCTTGATGGTTCTTTCGCTCCTCGGATTCGTCATTGTAGCGCTCGGGAAGCCCTTTTACCGTCCTCGAGTTCCCGGAAATGCTCCACTCCTTACCATTCTCCAGGTTTCTTCTATCCCCCACCTTCAGGCTCTGACATTCTAAATTGATTTTTGTGGTCATGTGCGATCGCACAACTTATACATCCTCAAAAAAGTTCTGCTCTCATATACATATATATAGTAACGAAAATGCTTTGTTGTCCGCGGGCTTGGATTGCAGCCTATTCTGCGGGCCACGTGTCGTCAACCGATTTGCTCCTTTGCTAACTTTCGATCCCACCCGTCTCTTAGCCAATCAGAAGGCGACGCGTGACCCGCGAGTCAGGACTGCAGTCCAAGTCCCCGGACAACGTCGCATCCCCATATAGTACTAACATTGACTTATAACGTAGGTTGTTGTGGCGGCAATTAGAACCCGGAGTCGGTCGCTGCCTGAACATGGGGAAAGATCTATACCAAATTGCTGACAAGGAAGATGTTGGGACAGAAAATTCCTCACAACAACCAGTTCAGGTAATGCACATGTAATTGTTAGGACATGTTTCATCGTATTGAGTTTCAGGGGCGGCCCTGGCCCAGGACATGTCGGGCGACGGTCCAGGGCCTCTTGTTGAACGGGAGCACCAATATGGAACTATCTACAATAGAACTAGTATGTATCATGTGTCATTTTAACAAAAAATATTGTGGTGTAGTGGTTATAATGCTAGATTTGTATTTAGGAGGCTCTTGGAATCTTAACTATAACAAAATTTTATTTTTTTTACTTTTTTTTAAGGGAGGATTTATGAAATGCCCAAAAACTAAAAAAGTTTTATGTAAAACCCACCGCTAAAAAAACTTTCATCGCGTGCCCAGAATTAGAGAAACTTATCCAAAGCGGGTTCCAAATGACCATTTTGTCCTTCCTTTTAATTTATTGAAAACACCCACGAAACTGCTCTTAAAAAAACGTTTCGATACTTCATCTTCTTCCATACGCTGCTCACTTTCGAATCTAGGTTTTCTCCTCAAAAGTCTTCAAAAACTCGTCGAAAAATTTCGGAAAGACCGGGACAAACTGCAAAAGTGCTAAAACGGAGGTCCAAACATCATTTTTTTGCGATTCTAAAATTTCGGAAGGCCGTCTAACGGTGAAGCGGTTACTTTCAGTCTCCTCGATGATACGCTCATTTTGCGACAAACGGGACCTCGTTTCGACCTCCCAGTCAAAAGTTATGGCTCTCCAAAGTTTCAGCTGACCATAAAATGCAGGAGAATGGTCATTCTCCGTGTTAGAACACGAAAAATATTAATTTCGCATGAGGGTGGTCATTCTCCGTGTTAGTAACACGGAAAATGTCATTCTCCGTCTTAATTTACACGGAGAATGACATTCTCCGTGTTACTAACACGGAGAATGGCATTCTCCGTCTTAATTTACACGGAGAATGACCACCATTCTCCGTGCTAAATTACACGGAGAATGACTATTCTCCGTCTTAATTTACACGGAGAATGCCATTCTCCGTGTAGTTTATCACCAAGAATGGTCATTCCAGTGTTAAAACACAGAAGAATGACCATTCTCCGTGTTAGAAACATGGAGAATGTCATTCTCCGTGTTAAATAAAACGGAGAATAGCATTCTCCGTGTAATTTAGCACGAGAATGGTTATTTCAGTGTTAAAACGCAGGAGAATGACATTCTCCGTTTTAAATAAAACGGAGAATGACGTTCTCCGTGTTAAATAAAACGGAGAATGGTCATTTTCCGTGTTAAATAAAACGGAGAATGGTCATTCTCCGTGTAATTTAGCACGGAGAATGGTCATTTCAGTGTTAAAACGCAAGAGAATGGCCATTCTCCGTGTTAGAAACACGGAGAATGTCATTCTCCGTTTTAAGTAAAACGGAGAATGGCATTCTCCGTGTTAATTTACACGGAGAATGGTCATTCTCCGTGTTAAATAAAACGGAGAATGGTCATTCTCCGTGTAATTTAGCACGGAGAATGGTCATTTCAGTGTTAAAACGCAGGAGAATGGCCATTCTCCGTTTTAAATAAAACGGAGAATGGCATTCTCCGTGTTAATTTACCCGGAGAATGGTCATTTCCAGTGTTAAAACGTAGGAGAATGGCCATTCTCCGTGTAATTTAGTTTTTTCAGGAATAAAGAGTTTCGTTCTTCTTTCAAAGCGATGATAATTCTTATGGAAAAGAAGAAGAAAGATCTTCTCTCCACAATTGACGTCGATGAAGATGATGATGATGGTGATGATGATGACGAGCGATGATCTGAGTTCGACCGAAGAAAAGCACACCGAACTACGAACGATCTTTGCGATCTCTGCTGAAGATGAGAGCAATGAAATTCAGATTTTCCGTGAAGAAGAAGAAGACGAAAATCGCAATCCAGATCTGAGTTTTTTGAATTCAAATATATATAGATGACCAATTCGCGCGGAGGGGTAGTTTCGGTATTATAAAAATAGCAGTTTCCAGCGGGTGGCATCTAAAAGGAAATCTTGGAATATTTAACGTGAAAATACTTAATTCTGGACATTTCATAAAACTCATCCAGCGGGTGGGCATTTCATAAAAGTCCATCCCGAAATTGAATTTCTCAGCAATTTCCAGTAATTATATCATTCTTGATTGTTTGGCCAATCTTTAGAAAAAAAAGCTAAGAGAAGGGATGAAATCAGGTTCTTGGACAAAGCTGCGATAGTCCTCTCCGCAAGGCAGCTCGTCGGACCCATGGAAGGTCTGCTCCGTGACGCAGGTGGAGGAGGTGAAGATCCTGATCAGGATGCTCCCCATCCTCGCCAGCACCGTCCTCATGAACACCTGCGTCGCCCAGCTGCAGACCTTCTCGGTGCAGCAGGGGAGCATCATGGACCGCAAGCTCGGCCCCCTCACCGTCCCGGCCCCCTCCATCCCCGTCATCCCCTTCCTCTTCATGACCCTCCTCCTCCCCGTCTACGAGCTCGCCTTCATCCCCCTCGCCCGCCGCCTCACCGGCCACCCCTCGGGTATCACCCAGCTCCAGCGGATCGCGGTCGGCCTCGTGCTCTCCATCGTGGCCATGTCCATCGCCGCCGCAGTCGAGGTCAAGCGGAGGGACGCGTTCAAATTTGAAGTTCTCAATTGGCATGGTCATGTGGATGCTGAAGGACTAGAGGATGGAAGATTCTTGCTTAAGTGGGAGGCGAAAAAAAAGAAAGTAAGTTAACTTAGTAGGAATGAACAAATTTGTTTAAACATCTTTCAACAACACAAAAAAAATAGGCCGACTTGAAGAGGGTCAAGAGACTTTCACATATTCAATGCCAACTTGCAACTTATAATATGCTAAACATGTTAAAGAGAGATTGTGAAAGAGTCCTCTACATGATATACTCTGCTTCAAATTTGAAGTTCTCAATTAATTTCTTCATAGCCTTCGCATTTTTCAATGTATTATCTGGAAAAAAAAAATGTGGTAGTCCCACTCAACAAACTCCCAAAGTTATTTGCCAACAAGATATAACTCCAAGTAAGTCCGAAAAATCTTGTAATTGGAAGGAGTAAGCACCAAGTCGCCAAATCCACCATTATCTTCGTTATCCATCACGAAATATCGATCACTCTTCTTCGCCAAAGAAAATGATATATGTGAACACCAATCACCACGTCCCTTGGGCTCCCGTTTTCTCAATTAGTGTGGAATACATAGTAGCCCACAAACTAATTAAAAGTGTGAGGAATACAAAAATTGGTGGAAATGATATTGAAGTGAAATGTTTTTGTTTTACTCAAATTCTGGTAACATGACAAGATACGTAGATTTATAGTAGACTACCACTACATGACATTTAGACTTTGCAGCTCATGACTATTGAGTTACATAACTCATGACCATTTGCATTACATTACATAAACTCATATATTACAATCCAATCTATTCATAATAAAAATGCTAACTTATTCTTCATAAATTGCACTTTAATTTCAACGCACAATTAAGATAGTACAAAACCATTTATGGTAATAATGTGTTAATGAAAGATATAGTTAACTATATCAAATTGCATATCGGAGATGAACAAGAGTTTTTTTTTCCAGGTTGCTCTTCCTGTACACATGTTAGATTCAGGAGACCTAGTCAAAGCTGCAAAGAATTCTCGAAGATCATTCCAATAAACACTTTTTTGCTGGTCATTTGGAACAAAAATTTAATCCGACTCTGCTCACTAATACACAAACAAATAACGACATCTTTAGAGGGGAAAAATAAAGAAAGAAAAAAAAAACATAAAAGAGTTCAGAGTTGGATTCTCTCCTTCCGAAGGACCATGCATTGGCTTCTTCCTTGGCTTGTGTGGATGGGTTTTAAAAAAACCAACAAGAGTGATATTGTTAACACAAAGTACAACCAGAAAAAATCACTACAATTGGTTCTCTCGCCCTCAGGGGCGGATCCAGGAATAAAAGTTGGGATGGGCTACTACAATACTACTAATCTCACGTCAAAAATTTGGCAAAATATCTCCTATATTTGTAATGTTCGGTACATGACATAATGAATAAAAATATTGACCTCTAGCGTTAGGTAATTATGAACAAGTTCAAAATCATTTTCCGACACAGTGACACCCCTAAATGGAGTAGGAAGTTGGTCATAGTGTTCAACATTAAGAACATTATTTATAGGTGGAAAATTAGAAAGAAAAGTAAATAGAATTGACAGAATAACCTCTCCATGGGGGCGTGCATAAAATACAGGGACTCTCCCTGTTATACTTTCCATGATAAGTACTTCAAAGCTGTAAACATCACTTCTCTCATTCAACGTTCTAGAACAAGCATACGCAGGTGCCACATATAGCTGCAAAATCTCTGACCATCAGAGGAGGAACATTTAATTAAAGTTCGCTTGAAAGTACTAAAAACTCACCCAAATGTTCCTATAGCACGAGCAGTTTTACATAAGTTCGCTCAGAACACAATAGCTTCGCAAGCCCAAAGTCGAAAACTTTAGGATTCCACTGCCTGTCAAGTAAACATTGGTTAATCAAAGAAAAATGACAGAAACATAGATCAGCGGATGAATAAATTACTTTTCTTTCCACAAGCTCGAAACCAGTTGTAGGGTATCAGGGATATGCATATTAAAAATGTCCTACTTGTGATAAAATTCAGGTTTTATGACAAAACTCTAAGCTAAAACCAGGTATCTATTAAATATCATGTACTTAAAATCTAACATTGTAATGAAATTCAAGTTCCATCTTTCCTATGCAGTAGTAGAGAATTGCAATTCTCTGACCATTCTTCTGGCATCTGCAAGGATATGTGGTAGTCTTCTATTCAATAGAAAAAAATCATTAGTACAACTAAAGTTAGAATTCCATGAATTAAAATTGTACATGGAGTTTCAATTCCTTGCAACCAACATCACCATGAAGCCACTAAATTTCATACAAAACATAAGATACATATCCACTGCATTTGATATTGAAACTTGGTTGTCATACGGTCATTTCATGATTCTGAAATATCAAACAAATCTCACCTCCCCAAGCCCCAAATCAGAAATATCAAACAAACCCTAAAATTAAAAAAAATAGCACACATTTTTCTCGACTAGGATGCTTCCGGATGTGTTGAACACACAAATCCCAAACCATAATCTATCATCACAGAGATCATTATCTCCTAAGCAGGCTAACTTTTCCAAATCCTAAAATTTTAAATCTCCTAATTTTTTTCCATACCCTAAATTCTTAAAAAAAATATCTATTCCAAATGATTTGGAGCAAAAGAAGTACGGATAAACCTTAAACATTTAAAAAAAAAAGTGATTCAAAAAAAAATTAATTGCAAGAAGAAACTTACATCCGTCTCTTTGAGAATTGAGATTCTCCCGAGTCCTGTCCAGGCTCCTGGCTCCAGTTTGCGTCGGCCTTCCTTCTCGAAGAGCTCGAACTCGAAGAACGGAAGGACGAAACCGAGAAGAAAAGCAATTTGGAGCGAGTCGAAGAGACTAAGGGGCTGTTTGGATAGAGGTAACTCTTTGTAAAAGTGGCATTGCAGCAAGTTGAGTTTCAGTGGACTTGCAGCAAGTGGTACTTTCCAAAATGTGTTTGGATAGAGTATTTTTTGTCTACTGCAAGTGGAAGAAAAATGAGTTTGTTGTTTGGATGGTTGTTGAAAGTGAAAAAAATGAGTTCGATTGTTTGGATAGTTGTTGAAAGTGGATGTAAGTTAATTATCATGAATAAAAACTAAATTTGTCTAATTTTTTATTAGACAAATTAAATAAATTAAACTAAATAAATTAATTAGCTACCATAATTAGCTGCTAATGGTGATACTCATAATTAGTTGCTAATTATATGCCATAATTAGCTATTAATTACCATAATATATTTATTACCTATTAATATATATTATATGCTACGAAAAAGCTATTAACTCTCTCTCTCTCTCGCTGGACTCTTATATTCTTCTTCTTCATCTCTCTCTCTCTCTCTCTCGGACCCCTCCGACCTGGCCGGCCAGATCCCACCTCCGCCCCTGGCCGGCCAGATCCCGCCGGGAGGAGGAGTAGCATGAGAGAGTGTCCGCGGCTGGTGGTGGTTGGAGGGGGGAGGAGGGGTGGCTGCAGCTAGTGGTGGTTGGAGGGGCTTTGGACCCCTCGCGTCGCCGCACCACTTGCAGCACCACGAGCCTTTCGCCGTCGTCGCACCACGAGCCCCTCGCCGTCGCCTCACCACGACCAGTTACTACTGCCACCTGTCATGACCCGCACCCACTGTGAGGGTACGAGACGTAACAACGCCCAGCCTATGCCGCAGTGTCGACGGTAGAACGCTGTCCTAAGTCACAACATCTAACAGTTTAAGATAATAAACAGTTATACTCCCCGAATGGGGGTGACATAACAGAATATATCTCAATCACAACTAAGGTAGAACAGGATGAAGATAGATAGATAAATATCCAGGACAGAAGAAATCACAGAGATACAATCCAGAAGTCTAAGTGTCTAAAATAAGTACATATCCCAAAATATCTCAGAATCTATATACAGTGATCCAGAAAAGTAAAGACATCCTAGTCTAAGGAGTGTCATCCACTGCTAGTAGGTCCATGTCACTAGTGATGTCTAATGCTGCACCAAGAGGGGTAGACACTAGAGCCTCATCATTCACTGTAAAATTTTCAACAGGTCCAGTCAGGACGGGAGCGAGTACAGTACATCTCAACAAAATCCTAACATGTTAGGAAATACAGACATGCTAGAGAGTAAGATACAGGATCTGAAGAAATAATATGATAAACAGGAAGACTGTAAATAAATAGCTACAGTATATAGAGAACTAACAGTGTCTAGTGATTCAGAGCACAAGGTGGTTATGTAAACGACACGATGTTGTACACGAGTAATCTACAGAGGTTGTACACGAGTAATCTACTGGATTGATTACATAACCACTTCTACTCCTCCGTCCCAATCAATACACAAGGATCTAGCTAAGTTATGTTATTGTACATGAAGGTCATGTGAAAACATGATTATACACGATTTCACACGTTTCGTACACGAATGTAACGAATACAAAGAGTACACGATGTTCACGATAAAGTACACGAACACGAATACCCGATGTATCCGCTAAGGGGATAACATCGCACAGCAAGATCCATATAGTACTAATCCGTGTTTCCAACGTGGCAGCATCATGTAAAGTAATCTAAAGCAGGAAATATAATCCTAAACAAGATATGAAATGATCAGAGAATGTACTCGCATGTATCCTGAGAATCTGGAGCATATATACTGTCTGAGGAGTGGTGTCTGGCTCCTATTAGAACAGCACAAGTCACAACAAGTCCAGAATGGTAATAAGATGCACTACAATGCATTCTACATGAATCTAGGTCAATCTAGGCCAAAGTCAACTCTTGATCAACTCTGGTCAACTCTAAAAGTCAAACTAGGTCAACTAGGTCAAACCTAAGTCAAACAAGTCTATACTAGTCTAACTAGGTCTAACAAGACTAAACAAGTCTAAACTAGACTCTACACTGACACACAGATACATCCATAGGCTATAGGCTATCATGCCTAAAACCAACCATAAACCCCATACACAAGTCAATATCTATATCTAAAATAATACCCTTATTGATATATTTACAATCTAATATAGAAATACCCAATAGCATATAGGTTACCTATATACATATCACACATACATTATATCTAATATATAATAGAACACACTCATATATATATATATATATATATATATATATATATATATATATATATATATAGAAAGGGGGGACACATGTATGTGTCCAAGTGTGTGTGTGTGTCAAGAGGGTACAAGGGAGTGAGTGATACAAGGAAATCAGTGTACATGGCATGAGGGTGTAACATGAGAGTGTCAAGAGTGTGATAGGCATGAGAGTGTGTGTAGTGAATGAAAACATGAGAGAGTGAATGGTGAACTGTCATGGGGACAGTGAACATACATTGAATCCAATTCAACAGCTTAGGATATAACATGAGGGTACATGGATGTGTGAATTAATCAGTGCACTAGTGAAACAGTGAATACTATAATAATCTGGAAAGCAGTGAAATGACCATAATATGAAATCTGGAATTTAACAGTTAACAGGTTATGAAATGGTATCAGTCCATATATCTAAAGCTAATTTCAGTTCATAAACCTCAGGTTTTTAGGAATGATACAGTGAAAAAGAAATGGAAATCAATTCCAGTTTGACAGTTCAAAGGAAATCAACATTGACAGTTAATCAAGAATTTAACATTCATTTTATCTCAGCTGACAGGAAAGAAGGAAATTAATCTCAAGTTAGGAAAATCTAGAAACAGGAAATGCAATTGAACTAACAGTTAACTACTACCCAATTCAGTCATGGCTAGGCAATTATCAGTAACAGTGTATATAAGGCAAAATCAGTGAGCTAAAACCCAACCCTATGACAGTCTCAGGTTTTAGAAGAGAAGGAACCCAATTCTCAGTTAATAGAAATCAGTAGGCTAGAACCAATCTCAGGTTTAACAGCAATTTCGAAATGGAAAAGGAAATCAAAATCTCAGTTCAAATAGAAAGTTAACAGGGAATAACATTTCAGTCCTATTCCATTTGAATCCAACAAAATGTCAAAATCCCATTCTCTAAATCAAAGTCTAATGAATAAATTGAATCATTGAAATCAGTTAACACATGAATGAGTCATTTCTAATTCAGTTCAGTAGGAAAGAACACAAAACTCAGTTTTCGAATGAATTCAGTTCTAAAAAGACAGGAACCTATTTCTCAGTTCACCTATATTCGAACCCCATGTCCAAATTCCCTTCACAAATCCAAAAGCCCAATTCAAATTGAAATATGAAACTAAACATGAACAATAACATGTGGGGATAATTTACAGTGAAAGAACATCAATAAACAAGGCTTAATAGTTTGGGAAAATACTGAAAAAACAAGTATCAGGAAGTATCAGCCAAGCCATTTAACTCCATGTTCGAATCCAAATATTCCATCAAAAACTAATCTAACATGTAAATCTAATTTAACAGAGATTATACATTATAATTAGGATCTACTTAGCAAATAATAACACGAATTTAAATATTTAAAACTGAAGAAAATAAGAACACAAACAGTGCACTGAACCGCACAGTGCACACACAGTGCACGTGTGATTCCGTGTCCGACACGACACGAGAGTTTGTGTCACTCCAGGAATCTCGTGTCAGTCATGGACACAACACGTGTGTCAAGTTTCATGAGCCAAAGTGTCGTGTGCACAGCACAGTCGCACCCGAGCAGCAGGGCATGCAACCTGCCCGCGCGCGCACATGTCAGCGTGTTCCCGTGTCCGTGGTGACTCGACACGACACGAAAACCACACAAGACACTAGAAACTCATAAGCGACGTAAAAACCTAATTTTCTATTCAATTAGTTTCCTAAAAATCAATCGAAATGCCCATTGGGATATTTCATCAAACACTTAATAACAAGGACTGATACGTGTCCAAATGGGACACGAATTGGACACAAAATCTAGGGTTAGCTAGTCCTACAGTTAGGTTAGGCCTAGGGCTTCCTAGATATGCAATAAAATCAATATTCTATGGTGTAGAAATGAAATTACCTATAGGTGTGCAAAGGCTCAAAAATCCCCAAATGAAAGTGGTTCCTCAAGCCACCAAACTCCTTCAAATTGATTCTTCCCTGAAATTACTCAATACCAACAGCAAGTAAACTAATTTTAGAACCTAATGCAATTGATTTGGGTGGAAAAGGAATTGAAATGGATTTTCTAGGGTTTAATGAAGATGGAGACTTACCTCTTTCTAAAACTTTGCAAAATTCCTAATGGAGGCTAGCCCTAACTTTGAGGAGCATTAAATAGGGGGGGGAGATCATGTGGCCGGCCATGGGCTGATGGAATAGGGCTAGGGTTCCACTAGTGTTGGGTTGGGCCTCTATGGGCTTAAGTCATAAGCCATGACTTGTGAAATCACAAGCCATTCCTAATCAAATCAAATCCTAATCTCTCCAAATAAGTTCTAATGAATTAAATGCCACTAACTTAGGTCAAGCTAGGGTTCCATAACCTAACCAATTAGTCATGACCTAGGTTAGCTTCTAGGACAGTCTCCTAAGTCACCCTGAGTCAAAGTCAACTATAGCACTAAATCAATATATTAAAAATCACCAAAAATCATAATAATTATAATTAATAATAATAATTCCAAAATAATTTCAAAATTTTAAAAATGATCAAAATACCCTCATTTGGAAAACTGGGTGTTACACCACCCCTCGCCGTCGTCGCACCACGAGCCCCTCGCCGTCGCCGCACCACGACCAGTTACTGCTGCCACCCCTTGCCGTCGTCGCACCACGAGCCCCTCGCCGTCGCCGCACCACGACCAGTTGCTGCTGCCACTCCTCGCGGTCGCCGCACCACTTGCAGCACACTTCCTCCACTTTTTTGGTGCAAGTGGAAAGACGAAAAAAGTAGGGGACAAAAACTGTGCAACAAGTGAGATTCTCCACTTACTACCTCCAGTTGCTGCTACCCAAACGGTGAAACTTGTGGACATCCCCTCCAGTTGCAGCGGAAGGTGGCAGTTGCTGCACACTTGCGGTAAACCAAACAGCCCCTAAGAGGAAGTCAGAACTCCTGTCTCTTGGTTTTGAGACTTGATTTGAGAAAATACAAAACCTACTTTTGTTTTCTCTCTCTCTCTCTCTCTCTCGTGTAGGTATGTCAATTGCAGTCAGACTTTTTTTTGTGGGCTGACTCACTGCTCGAGTGGGATAAATTGATTTTTTTTGGGTTGTGTGGGATGATATGTATACCTAGTAAAAAAATAGAAAAAATGGGTTGGGCTACAGCCCACCCAATGAACCATTTGGATCCGCCCCTGCTCGCCCTTAGTGTTGTTTGCTCCCCCCGGAAGTTTCCTTAATCTAGTCTCTTGAGTACTTTGGTAACCCTAAAACATACTCTTGAAATTCCAACAAATTTACAAAAGTATATATAAAAAAAAGTTGTTATGGATGTTATAAGCAGTATTGTTAGAATTAGACCGGATCAACCGTTGGACTGGCCATATAACCAGATTTTATCAAAAAATTGGTCCACTAGAACTTGAATTGGAGTTTTTTTAAGAACCGGCAGATTTTTTCAAAACCGGAATTTAACCGGTAAACCGGCCGACTCGGCACATAATTGAATCGGTCTATTTTGTTTGTTTTTTTTTCTAAACTCAAAAAAGTTTTTCACGTAATATTTGGACCATTTGATTCTTGGTTTGATTTTGACATACCTTATAGTTATAAAACCAAACCAAACATACTAAGAATTAGGGGTGTGCATCGGTCGGTGGTCGACCTATTTGGTCACAACCAAAGTCGAACCGAAGTTAATCGGTTTGAAAATAAGCAAAACCAAACCAAACCAACCAACTGATCGGTTCGGTTTTGAAACCGACCGACTTGGTTCGGTTTGGATCGGTTCGACTTGGTTGGTTTTGATCACAGAAAAAAAATGGACTGTTATTAAATTTTGGGTACTGATGCTTATTTTGTTGTGTGAAACTCCAGTCATCACAGGAAAAAAAAAAGGATTAAGTGTCAATCAATAACAAGAAAAAAAAATTTATATGCATTCAACCAACAACATTACAGCAGTGATGGAACGTGAAAATGTGCGTTCAACAAATATCAGCTTCAGCTTGCTCTTTGCAGCATTGCACAACAATTTGTAATAGTAAAATTGGAGCTGTCACTCCTCTTTAAGAGAGAGAGAGAGAGAGAGAGAGAGGCTCTTTCAAAGTGTGATGTCTGTTGTTGAATGAACCAAACCGGTCCAATATCCAAGTAAGTTAGTAATCCAACCCTAATTATTAACACCCACATAGGGTTTGGTTCGGTTCGATTTTAAACGATTTATGACATAACCAAACCGTGAACCGAACCGAACCGGTTGATTTTAAAAAAATTGCAGCCGAACCAAACCGATTGAACCATCGGTTCGGTTTAAAATCGATCGGTTCGATTTAGCTTGGTTCGATTTGGTCGGTTTGATTTAATTGTGCACAGCCCTACTAAGAATCAAACCAAACCAAGAAGTAAATGTTGATATATTACCTATTTGAACCAAACCAAGCCTATTTGAACCCTGGTTTAACTCGGTTGAACCCCGATCACACATGTACCGAAGATTTTCGGTTCAATCATAGGTCTAGTTTGTAAAACATTGGTTATAAAATATTTTACTAAAACGTGGCCATAATCCATCATATTCGTCAAAAACAGAATGAAAAATATTTGATATCTATGTCCCAAGCTTCACACATTATCCCAAACATTTGAAAATTAACCTCACCAAAAGAAGGAAATATTACAAGATAACTAAAGCAAATATATCGAGGTTAATTCAACATCTCCCTCTGTCATTTTGGTAGAGTCGTCAAAAAGTTTCCCTCTACCCATATTTTAATATAAACAAAAAATAAACTTCAAATGGTTACTTCTTCCTTTGTGTGCATATGGATGTCATTGCCCCTCCTGTCCATGTATATGTATCTTTCTTTCTTCAGTCTCTAAGGTTTTTCTTTTGGGGGCCGCTATTGATTTTGTATCATCTTATGGCTCATCGAAGCCTTTCCATGACAATATCTCCGGAATCCTAGCACGAAATTTGGATGTCCACCCGCAAGATCGATGTCTTCAATTTATGTGTGTTTGGATTCTCTTCGAAGAAAAGGAAGGCCGAGTGAGACGAAATGCCAGAGTGAAGCCCTCTTTTTTATCTAAGAATTAATTAATACTCAATCCATCGCCGGTGAGATTTTTAGACTCCACTGACAACTTCGAAAAAATGCCACATTCCATCTGTTATCGATCCTACCCCTCGTGTATTGCATCCGAAGACGTACGACATATGAAGTATAATTCTTATTTAAACCCCCTCCTGATGTTTAAGATCTACCCCCTTCTTCTCTCTCCCTCTGCATACATATTCAGGTAGTGTTTGCGCTTGCAGTTTTTATTTGGGTGAATATATATATTCGTCTCAAAACCAAAGACTTATGCTGTTTATATTCAGGGGTTAATTTACAGCAATGGAAGCCATTGAGCAAGGTGCAGAGGCGCAAACCATGTGGAACCGGCCAAGAAGAGGTGGATTCAGAGCTGCCATGTTCATATTCGGTAAGCAATTAATTACAACAAAAATCCTAGAGGAATTAACTCACAAGTTCTTAATATTTTTTAAACACGGCCATGAAAAACCATTGGATTACATGCATTGATCACTTGATTTTTTTTCTTTTCAAATAGCTAAAAGAGTAAAAATAAGTACACTTTCAATGTTAATAAATTAAATCCAGTGTCGCATCCATATTGCAAGTTATTATTTTGAGTTTTTGTAGTCTAATTGCAATTACAAGATGCATGCATGCATGTTTCTGTGTTCTGATTAAGATTTCACAATTTCACAATCTGATGTTTTTTACGCTTCTTCTTCTTCCAGTCTTAACTGCCCTTGACAACGTTGGCTTCCTAGCAATCATTTGCAGCATGGTGTTGTACTTCATGGGTGTCATGCACTTCGACCTGCACGAATCAGCCAACACCCTCACCAACTTCGCAGGGACGACCTTCCTGCTCACAATCGTTGGAGGTTTCATTTCGGACGCATATATGACCAGGCTCAATACTGTGCTCATATTTGGACTTTTGGAAGTAGCGGTACTACTGCTCACAACTTATCATCCACATTAACAGCTTCTCCCTTCAATTTTACTAAAGCAAAAATATCACAACTGTACCAAAATCAAGATAGTGGCAATGTGTTGTGGGAAGGGGAAAGAGTGATACAACTAAATTTTAGGGAAGATGGTAGTACTACAAATCCTTTTAATTCAAAATTACCATTTACCAACGATAGTCTAGCCTTTTATAAGCGGGAGTCTCGTGGCAACATGATCTTCTTTTCTTTTTTCTTAGTGTAGCCTTTTATAATTTACAATGCTAAAATTTTAAGTAAATAAATTGGTTACAACTTACAATGCAAATTATGCATATACATAACTTATATATCTAGCTCTATAAGTTATCAGAAAATTTCTGACATTAGTAAGAGAACAAAGTTCTATGAAATTGCATTCAAGCATCAAAGTGCCCTTTTTTTAAGCGACAAGTCACTTTTACGTCCTTCGGGAGGGTGTTTCCAATGCAAATATGCATATAATTATCATGTTATTAGCATTTATTAGCAGAAACTAAAAAATAAAAATCCAAAAAATATTTTTTGGAAGGTCGTTTCTTGTCAAGAAAACACTCTTCCCATGTGCGTTTTATTGAGTTTTATTATTTTTAATTACAAATCGCCAGAGTGGTAGTGCGGGTTTCTAATTTTTATATGTAGGCATTAGGTTGGTTTTTAATTTTTTTTTTATGTAGGCAGTATGCGTGTAATTCTTTGAATTCAAAACTAGAATTTAGGGAAGATAGTAGTACTACAAATTCTTTGAATTTTTTTAAATTCCACGCACACACACACACAATTGGGGGACTCGAACCTTGCCGGTCCCTCCGGATGTCCGCTCTAATATCACTAGGCTAGAGAGTTCGAACAATTCTTTGAATTCAAAACTACCATTTAGCAACAATATTCTAGTCTTTTATAAGCGGGAGCCTCGTGGCAACATGACTTTATTCTTCTTCCTTCTTCTCAGTGTAGCCTTTTATAATTTAAATTTAAAAAGCTAATCAAATTTAAAGCAAAAAAATTGGTTACAATGCAAATTAAGCATATATCATAACTTACATATCTAGCTCTTTGAGTTATCATCATTAACTTACAAACAATGCTAATGAATATATTCCTCATGATATAATAAAAAGATTGGTTATACATAAACATTTGCTGATCACTTGATGTTTTTTTTGTTTCTTTGTTTCTTTCTCTTCCTTGTAATATCATGTAGGGTTATGTGGTTCTGAGTCTCCAAGCACATTTGAAGGATTTGCACCCAGATGCCAACTGCCTAGAGTGCAAGCTGGATGGCCGCGACTCCAAGCTGTTCTACTTCTCGCTGAGCCTCATGGCACTGGGCTTCGGAGGAGTCAGGGGAGCTCTCCCCTCGCTCGGGGCGGACCAGTTCGACAGGAACGATCCCAAGGAAAGGAGGCAGCTGGCCAGCTTCTTCAACTGGTTCTTGCTCAGCATCACGCTCGGCGCTTGCTTCGGCGTCACGTTCATCGTGTGGATCAGCACGGTGAAGGGCTCCTGGGACCTGAGCTTCTTCATCTTGATGATCCTTTCCCTGTTCGGCTTTGTCGTTGTAGCGCTCGGGAAGCCCTTTTACCGTGCTCGAGTTCCCGGAAACGCTCCACTCCTTACCATTCTCCAGGTTTCTTCTACCCCCACTTTCAGGACGGTTTCTGACATTCTAACCTTTCGATTTTTGGGGTCCTGTGCGATCGTACAACTTGTACATATTCAGAAACACCTCTCTGCATATATATAGTAATGACATTGAGTTGTAACGTAGGTGGTTGTGGCGGCAATTAGAAACCGGAGTCGGTCGCTGCCTGAACATGTGGAAGATCTATGCCAAATTGATGACAAGGAAGATGTTGGGACACAGAAAATTCCTCACAGCAACCAGTTCAGGTAATGCATATGTATTTGTTAGGACATGTTTCATCATATTGAGTTTGAAAATGATATTTATCTTGCGGTTTGTGATCGCCGGTCGACGTGACAGTCAACCATTGGCTCCCTACTATTATCGGGCCCCATCTGGACCGGTTGCCAGTGGAAGGCCATCATGTCCGCGGTCACAAACCACGGAGAGAACGTAGCATGATTCTATTGAGTTAGGAAGCTGCTACCGCACTTTTAGCCCGCAGTCCACGTGGTAGCCTCCCATGGCAAGTCTACCGACGGTGGTTCCCACGTGAATAGGGAGAACGAATGGGGTTCGGCCACGTTGGCCTGCAGTCATCCCATCGGACAGAAACCGTGGGCCATTTATCATTTCCGATTGAGTTAATACCATTCTTGATTGTTTGGCCAATCTTTAAAGAAGCTAAGAGAAGCGATGAAATCAGGTTCTTGGACAAAGCTGCGATAGTCCTCTCCGAAGGCAGCTCGTCGGACCCATGGAAGGTCTGCTCCGTGACGCAGGTGGAGGAGGTGAAGATCCTGATCAGGATGCTCCCCATCCTCGCCAGCACCGTCCTCATGAACACCTGTGTCGCCCAGCTGCAGACCTTCTCGGTGCAGCAGGGGAGCATCATGGACCGCAAGCTCGGCCCCCTCACCGTCCCGGCCCCCTCCATCCCCGTCATCCCCTTCCTCTTCATGACCCTCCTCCTCCCCGTCTACGAGCTCGCCTTCATCCCCCTCGCCCGCCGCCTCACCGGCCACCCCTCGGGCATCACCCAGCTCCAGCGGATCGCTGTCGGCCTCGTGCTCTCCATCATAGCCATGTCCATCGCCGCCGCGGTCGAGGTCAAGCGGAGGAACGCGTTCAACCGCCACCTTACGGAGATAAGCCTCTTCTGGCTCTCCTTCCAGTACGGCATCTTCGGCGTAGCCGACATGTTCACCTTCGTGGGCCTGACGGAGTTCTTCTACACGGAGGCGCCCGCGGGCATGCGCTCGCTGTCCACCTCCTTCGCCTTCCTCTCCCTCTCCTTCGGCTACTTCCTCAGCACCATATTCGTGCAGGTGGTCGACTCCGTGTCGGCGAAGCTGAGGAGCGACGGGCAGGGGTGGCTGTACGGGCTGGACCTCAACCAGAACCGGCTGGACCTCTTCTACTGGTTCCTCGCTGCGTTGAGCTGTGTCAACCTTGGGGTGTATGTTCTGTGCGCCAGGTGGTACAAGTACAGGGGACACAGAGCCGCCATTGCTGAAGGAATATTGAAGGATAGTGATCATATGATTAAGAAGACTTCGGCAGTTGCTGACGATACAAAGGCGGAAGAAAGTACAGATAATTTGCTTACTTAAACAGAAACATTAGTTATAGTTCTTGATATATTTTCCTTTTTTTTTTATCATACATGCACCCCCACGTACCCATGTCAATAACCAACCTCGTCTCGGTTGCAACACATGCCAGAATATGTGACAATCATTCGAGCTCAGTTGTGGAGGTTTAATTAGCAACCGGGGTGTATGAAATTAAAGGTTTTTCCTCCAACTCAGTTGTGTTGTGGAGCTCTTACAAGTTACAACCAGGCTAATACGAAATAAAAGCCTTTTTTGGTTCTCAAATTGATTTCTAGAGAATAGGTTGGAGCAAGTCTTCTCATATTTCATTAAAGAGAACTAGCAGTGCCCCGTGAGATGCACGGAATTTATATCTAATATTATTTTATTTTAAAAGTGTTTATAATATGTATGTATGATAGTATATGAAATTGAAACAAAAGTTGGTAACTATTTTTTTGAAAAATAAATAACAAAACTATCTTTCAATTTTTACACAAAAGAAAAAAATAGCATAAAAAAGATTAGATTAAGCTTCAACAACGTAATCATCCTCAGGATTAACTATGTAATTCACAAAATATAATTCTAATACGTATTGTTCTAAATGAACTAATGATAAAATATCGATTATGTAAAAATATCGTACCCAGTTACCTCATAGAGACGCACGAGCCGAACCTTCAAATTCCAGAAGGTTTTTGAAGGACTCACATCACGAATAAGAAAGAGAGAAATTGAGCCATAGAAATTTTGTGGGTAAGTTAAAAATTTGTACATTCAAATACATGCTTTCATCTATTTATAGACAAAAAAGAGAAGCTTAATAACAGCTTATTGGGAACCCAATGGAAAATCCAGCAAATGCAGTTTCTTTGGTACTAATATTAATAGTTAATGAATGGAATGGAAGTAGAATAGTTTGAGGCACTAATTTAATTGGGAACCCAAAAGAGTGCTATATTTTTCACTTTGGACAGGAAAACATTAATTGGCATGATGCATCAACTATTGTTAACTAAACAATTTTAATTACCAATAAGTATGCATTAACTATTCTACTGCCATATTTTAGGCTATAATTAATGTATCCCAATTAACTGTTATATTTATTTTTCACTTTGGAATACATTAATTGTGGATACATTAATTGTGGACACATTTTAGGCCACTATTTGCAACCTATTAACTATTATACTGTCACATTTTAGACGAAAAAGTCACTATTTTGCTATTATATATATATATATATATATATATATATATATATATATATATATATATATATATATATATATATTTTAACACACACACAAAAACCCTCATATATATATATATATATATATATATATTTTAACACACACACAAAAACCCTCAACCCACACTACACTGCATATAACATAGACTAGAAATATAATACAACTAGAAAGTTTCCAGGGAGCAGCTCACATTCCCCGGGAGGCCATAGGACGGAGCAAGAGGAGAGGGAGGCTGCAGAGTGACACACGCACCAACCAAATGGCTGCAACAACAATTTTCCAGAACCATCCGTCTTGTTTTGACTTACCCCGCTCCATGTACCCCATATGTAAGACCCTATTGGTCCTTGATATCCACTTATGTAAAAAATTGATCCTTACATGTCTTCCAAATGTGATGACTCACCTTACACTTTGTAAGAGTTCCGCCACCAACTCCTTATGACTATTGCAAAATCCACAAGTATTATGAATTATTCCAATTTTTCTTAATATCCCTGGTAAGAGGAAAAAAAAAAAGGGGATTTAAGGGGACCTCCCCACACCATGGGTCCTTCCAAAAAATCATATTCTACCCACTTTACCAAATGTGAAAGTTGCCACAATAAAAGGTTGTTTGGATAGAGGTAACTCTTTAAAAGTGTAAAAGTGATATTTGCAGCAAGTTGAATTTCAGTGGACTTGCAGCAAGTGGCACTTTCTAAAATATGTTTGGACAGAGTATTTTTTGTCTGCTGCAAGTGGAAGAAAAATGAGTTTGTTGTTTGGATGGTTGTTGAAAGTGGAAAAAAATGAGTTCGATTGTTTGGATGGTTGTTGAAAGTGGATGCAAAGTTAATTATCATGAATAAAAACGTCCGAGCTCTCTAGCCTAGTGGTATTAGAGCGGACATCCGGAGGAGCCGGCAAGGTTCGAGCCCCCCAATTGTGTGTGTGCGTGTGATTTCAAAAAAAAATAAAAATAAATAAAAATAAAATTTGTGTAATTTTTTATTAGAAAAACTAAATAAATTAATTAGCTACCATAATTAGCTGCTAATTGTGATACTCAAAATTAGCTGCTAATTATATGCCATAATTAGCTATTAATTATCATAATATATTAATGGCTTAATTGTACTTTGCTACCCTCAACTATTCTTCTTTTTCAACTTGATATCCTAAACTTTTTTTGTAACAAGTTGATACCTCAACTATTATTTTTTTTCAACTTGATACCTAATTTTTCAAAAAATCCCAAAATGCCCTTATCTCTTCCCTCTTCCCTTCTCCCCTCCCCCCCTCCCCCAGTCCGGCCACCCCCATCCTCCCGTTCCGCCTCCCCTCCGGCCACTCCCCTCTCCCACGTCCGGCCAACCCCCCCTCCCGCTTCCGACGCCACCGCCGCGGCGGCGGCTGCGTGTCACGCCCCGCTCCCGCAGAAGCGATCGTCCTCGCTAAGGCGTGATGCCGCACGGGCCTATGTTGCGCCCGTGCAAGGCCAAGTCCAGAAACGGCCGATTTGCTAGGCCACAGAGTCGCACAGAGTGTCCCTATTTGCAGCGGAAAGTAAATGAACACAAATTGAAGCGATATCCAACTCTTTATTGATTTTCAAGAAGTTTACAAGCGGCGCTAGGCCGATATTACAAATCGCTCAAGCTCTCTCTCTCTCTCTGAAACATAAAAGGCGTGCCAAGTGGCTTACAAGATGGAATGATTCATGGCGATGTTCCGATACATTATGTCCTGTATAGGGTGCTTCAGATTCTTGCAACGTTCCAAGGATCCAGAGTTGGCTCCGCGCCCTAGCACGTTCGATGGAAGCTCCGCACCCGCCGACGTTTCCTGCTTCCTGCAAGCAGACTGTGGGGTTATCAGTACATTGTTATGCACTGGTGGGGAGGCTAGCTCGCCCACAATGCTATCATTACCAAACACGTTCCGTTTACTTTTTGTGCAACTCTATCATTCATTGTCTTTCTAATCTTGCCTTGGGATCAGTTTCATAGCATATTGCATAGCCTATCTCGTGTTGCCAAATTCAAGTGTGTGCATGGAAATGAATGCACAACTTACCCATACTTACCGTCCGGCCTTCCCTGTCCAAAGTAAACCAAGTTAGACAACAGTACATATATTTCAATTAGACATGATTCATGAAAGCATTCAGTGTCAAGGGCGTGTTACTGCCTCGGGTTCTAGCGCGTCGTGGGCATGTTCTAGCACGTCGTAGGCACGTTTTAGTGTGTTACAAATCAAGCATGTTCCGAGTGTTGTATTTCGAGCATGTTCAGGAGGCACTTGTTCATTTAACTTAGACTACTTTGATTTCAATGCAAGGACTTGCACGTGGATTGCCACCAGCATAGTCCACTTAATCTACATGCACGGGTCGCTGGCCTTACAAGCCATTTTGGACATTCCCCTGTGGTATTTCTCAACTTAGCATAGGGTGATGGCTGGTACACCCCGTTAAATCTCTTGAATATACCCTGCACTTACGTCTCCTGGTGACCAAGCCCGCACCCAGGCAGCCCGTAAGCCCCGTTTTGATTCCGCCTAGATCGGCCACAGTATACTCCACACAACGCCGTGCCGCAGAATCCTTCCACTATACGGCCACGGTATACTCCACACAACGTCCGTGCCGTTTGTCCACGACCATTTCATATTATCTTGTTATTTAACTTAACGGCTATCTCCGAGCCGTAGGCTAACCCTTAGCCATAATGCGTTATCGACCAGTTTGGCGTCCGTACAGCGCGGGTAGCGAGCCCCGTTGCACGTGCCCGTCACACCTGTCGCTAACCATTCTTTCTTTTCTTATCTTTCAACTATATGGCCACGGTATACTCCACACAACGCCCGTGTCGTTTGTCCATCGATTCATTCACGTATTCATTCTTTCATTCGTTGATTCATTCATTCACTTATTCGTTCATTCATTCATTCATACATTTTGCAACTCCTCGTGCGGGAGTCGCCTTGGCGACCCATCGGTCCCATAGTCTTTCAATGTTGCTAAATCTACTCGGAACGACTATGTCGATAGTCTTCCCGTTTCATTGTTGTAACCCATTCATTGTTTGATTGTTGAACACATAGGGAACTTGAACGTAAGCTTGTGCCGTAGCACGAGCGTGGAGCGCGGTACGAGAGTTCTCATATTTTCCATATTTCTTTCCATATTCTATACAAGTATACAAGATGGGATTATTCCCTTAGCTAGGTGCGTTGAGTCATTTATTAGCATGCACGGGGTTATCGCCTAGCAATTTTCGTGATAGTGTCTGCATTATTATGTGTCTAGGCTAAGCAAAGACGGGTTCATCGGAGCCACCCACCTTAGGGATGTTCGCATCGGCCGAGCGACACTCCGAGCGCGCCTTTGAAAGTTTAAGTCTGGATTCATCTTGACGGGCTAATGTAAGCCTTGCATCGATTCTTCATCAGGTCGATGCCAACTCTTCGGGTCGACGGCTCGTTTGAGTCATTGCACTTGCTGTTTGAATCGGCGTTCCGCTAGGGCGGAGCGGGTCATTACATAATACACCACTCAAAACAAGTCTCGTCCTCGAGACTTCCTGAGTGCAGGTCATCCTGCCGTTTCTTAACTCGGGTCGTCATGTTTCTTAGACAATTCTATCGAACGGCTCTATCGTTCGATGGCATCGAACCATGCTCGATACTTCTCTAAGTTCCGTGTCGCATACGTTTGGTCGATCTTTATTGGATAACTTTTCATTCATTTTAGAGTTGATGGCACTTATTCAATTCAAGTGTTTCTTCGACTTGGTTGCTTTTTCGTTGTATCATGGGACTGAAACGGTCGTACGAGGTGCATCGTAATTTATCAAACTCGAGAGTCGTAGGCTGAGGCAAACTCATTCACTCGTTCATGTGCATCGCAACTCCCACTTACAGCTGCATTCGAGTTCATCATATCGCTGAGTTTGGATCGTGCACGTATTCAAGGCGTCTCCCGAATACGTACATTTCAACCAAGCTTAGCGACTAGCGAAGTCGGACAAGCTACTCGTGATAGTCTTGATTTGCCGATCGTTTTGTTAACTTCGATTTAAAACCGAACTCATGTGTGTATCACATATCGTTTATCTCGGTCCTCGAGATGATTCGATTCGCTTCTCAAGCGCTCTTGTCGACGAAATCAGTATGATTTCTTCTTAGCAGGGTCGACCAAGTCTAAATAATTTCCGTCCGATTCGAAACCAAGTATTGTACTATCATCGAGTCCGTCTTCCTATCAATGATTCAATTCGTTATCCCAACTTTTACTTGCGCATCATCCATTCCTATCAATCCATTTGTTTGGGGCCAATCTCATCGTCGTTCACGCACACTCCCTGTTCCCCGTCCGACTCTAAGTCTTGCTACCCCAAGTCATTCGTCCGTCCAGACGATACCGTGAACCACACAGGTTCAATCACTCGGCATAGGGTCGTCCGCCTATCTGCTAGGTCAACTCACAAGGTCATAGTTACAAGTCATGTCCACGGCTCATCGTGCAAGGTCGTTGCACGGCGCTCGCCCCAAATCCTATGGTCAAACCATTTGTTCGTTTGTACGGGAGTTTCTACCCAAGCTCGCGTCACTCAGATTTCTAAACATCGAGCATGATCACCAAATCCGCATCAAGACTTACGTTGCACATATTCAATTCCGTTCAATCACAAGTTCTAACCAATTCATGTATTCGATCACGAGGTCATCCAGCTCGACAATACATTGCGTCCCAATCTCACGCGAGTCCGATTATCCACGGCAGTTCATGAATCACCATGCAACGTTCTCGCAGAATAATCATTCTCATCGGGACGTAACTCTTGTTTGAGTTTTTTAGACTAACCCATTCTCAATACGCGGATTGGACCTACTCAATCCTCAAATTCATCCGTCCCACACACTAAGTCATTCTCGAGTCCACCTTCGCGTCAAACCACAAGTCGAAGCAATCAGATTGCCACTCCATCCAAGTTCAATCACTCCCGCTGTATGAATCACCATATCAGAGCTCACGCGGAGTGATCGTCCTAATCTGGCGCGACGCATGTGCGAGGCTGGAGTTGCGCTCGCATAAGACAAGAATGTCAACGTTGTGGTTGTCAACAAAGCAAATCCAAGCATTCTTATTCTCATCCAAGCCAAATCAATTCGATAGTCTGATCATCATGCGTTCAACTAGAAAATCTTCGAGCCAAATCTATCTTTTCCTCGACACATTTTTAACATTTCAAGTATAGCGTCCAACGGAACAATGACATTTGGACGACCGTCATTCGCCGAGTCATAGTGCCCCCGAGTTATCGCATATCGATCTTTGATACGTCTCAATACCATCGACGATATGCGTAACCTGACGATCTTCCTTTGCAACCAATTTCGAGTCGTGCGACTGATGCTATTGTCCGAGTTGGATATTCCACAATTTCCTCGATATTCAAGATCAAGTTCTACTGCTATTCCCCAAGCTAGTTTCAAGATCGTTGTTCAAACTCAAGTCACAATTCATTTGAATCAATCCGAAATCGTACGCGCGATCCTCTAAGTTTCCTCAATCAAGACCATTCACTTTCATTCATCGTTTCGAATCATTTTCTAACATGCGTTACCCATTCACAAGTTGTCCGAACGACATCTCGTTCGGGACATTCGAAGTCACGACCAACTAAGCGTGACGCGTTCTAAGGCTTTGCGCGATCGCATCGCCTCGCCGACTTACTCGTTCTATCCGTAAATCCTTTAGTCTTGCTCGAACAATTTCTATGTCGTCCATACACCACTCAGGGTTCGAGCCAATCGACTAGTCGTCGACACTCACTCTTATCCTTCTTCGAAGCTATCACATACACCACTCGGGTTCAAGCCATCCTATAATTCCTCAATCGCATTCGCACCACGCGCTAAGACATCCTTCAGATTCGTTCGACGAATCTCTAACGTAATCGCTCACGTCGCCTCGACGTACTAAGTCGTTTGCACTAATCCTCAAACTCCAATAAATCTTTCGTGCACGCCTAGGCGTTAGTTTGATAGCGTTCCTATCGATATACACTCTAAGTGTATCTCCGTTTCCGACCGAGCGGTACTTGATATCGCTCGCAACTCGATTGCACCAGAAGTTGAGGTGCGCGACACGCGGACTAAGTTGTGCCGCATAACCATCCCGTTCGAACTATACTTTGGTCTCGTTGTACTCGTTTGCTGTCAACGTAAGCTCATTCAAGCACGCACTGCGTTTGCTAACTCTTAGTATCGGTTCCTTCCAACTCAAGTCCGTCGTGGTGGCACAAAGGCCTTCGTCTATTGATCCCGTCCAATCGAGTACTCGTACGAGCTTTTGAAAATATTAGACTTATTGTATAAAACATCCCAAGGCACAACGAGAGAGAGCGCACACTTCTTTTGTTTCCAACCGAGCTTTCAAAACTGAGAAAATCGAAATGAAGTCCAAGGACGTGAAGCCGTGCTTTGATACCAATCTGTCACGCCCCGCTCCCGCAGGAGCGATCGTCCTCGCTAAGGCGTGATGCCGCAAGGGCCTAGGTTGCGCCCGTGCAAGGCCAAGTCCAGAAACGGCCGATTTGCTAGGCCACAGAGTCGCACAGAGTGTCCCTATTTGCAGCGGAAAGTAAATGAACACAAATTGAAGCGATATCCAACTCTTTATTGATTTTCAAGAAGTTTACAAGCGGCGCTAGGCCGATATTACAAATCGCTCAAGCTCTCTCTCTCTCTCTGAAACATAAAAGGCGTGCCAAGTGGCTTATAAGATGGAATGATTCATGGCGATGTTTCGATACATTATGTCCTTTATAGGGTGCTTCAGCTTCTTGCAACGTTCCAAGGCTCCAGAGTTGGCTCCGCGCCCTAGCACGTTCGATGGAAGCTCCGCACCCGCCGACGTTTCCTGCTTCCTGCAAGCAGACTGTAGGGTTATCAGTACATTATTATGCACTGGTGGGGAGGCTAGCTCGCCCACAATGCTATCATTACCAAACACGTTCCGTTTACTTTTTGTGCAACTCTATCATTCATTGTCTTTCTAATCTTACCTCAGGATCAGTTTCATAGCATATTGCATAGCCTATCTCGTGTTGCCAAATTCAAGTGTGTGCATGGAAATGAATGCACAACTTATCCATACTTACCGTCCGACCTTCCCTATCCAAAGCAAACCAAGTTAGACAACAGTACATATATTTCAATTAGACATGATTCATGAAAGCATTCAGTGTCAAGGGCGTGTTACTGCCTCGGGTTCTAGCGCGTCGTGGGCATGTTCTAGCACGTCGTAGGCACGTTTTAGAGTGTTACAAATCAAGCATGTTCCGAGTGTTGTATTTCGAGCATGTTCAGGAGGCACTTGTTCATTTAACTTAGACTACTTTGATTTCAATGCAAGGACTTGCACGTGGATTGCCACCAGCATAGTCCACTTAATCTACATGCACGGGTCGCTGGCCTTACAAGCCATTTTGGACATTCCCCTGTGGTATTTCTCAACTTAGCATAGGGTGATGGCTGGTACACCCCGTTAAATCTCTTGAATATACCCTGCACTTACGTCTCCTGGTGCCCAAGCCCGCACCCAGGCAGCCCGTAAGCCCCGTTTTGATTCCGCCTAGGCCGGCCACGGTATACTCCATACAATGCCCGTGCCGCAGAATCCTTCCACTATACGGCCATGGTATACTCCACACAACGCACGTGCCGTTTGTCCACGACCATTTCGTATTATCTTGTTATTTAACTTAACGGCTATCTCCGAGCCGTAGGCTAACCCTTAGCCATAATGCGTTATCGACCAGGTTGGCGTCCGTGCAGCGCGGGTAGCGAGCCCCGTTGCACGTGCCCGTCACACATATCGCTAACCATTCTTTCTTTTCTTATCTTTCAACTATACAGCCACGGTATACTCCACACAACGCCCGTGCCGTTTGTCCATCGATTCATTCACGTATTCATTCTTTCATTCGTTGATTCATTCATTCACTTATTCGTTCATTCATTCATTCATACATTTTGCAACTCCTCGTGCGGGAGTCGCCTTGGCGACCCATCGGTCCCATAGTCTTTCAATGTTGCAAACTCTACTCAGAACGACTATGTCGATAGTCTTCCCGTTTCATTGTTGTAACACATTCATTGTTTGATTGTTGAACGCATAGGGAACTTGAACGTAAGCTTGTGCCGTAGTACGAGCGTGGAGCGCTGTACGAGAGTTCTCATATTTTCCATATTTCTTTCCATATTCTATACAAGCATACAAGATGGGATTATTCCCTTAGCTAGGTGCGTTGAGTCATTTATTAGCATGCACGGGGTTATCGCCTAGCAATTTTCGTGATAGTGTCCGCATTGTTATGTGTCTAGGCTAAGCAAAGACGGGTTCATCGGAGCCACCCACCTTAGCGATGTTCGCATCGGCCGAGCGACACTCCGAGCGCGCCTTTGAAAGTCTAAGTCTGGATTCATCTTGACGGGCCAATGTAAGCCTTGCATCGATTCTTCATCAGGTCGATGCCAACTCTTCGGGTCGACGGCTCGTTTGAGTCATTGCACTTGCCGTTTGAATCGGCGTTCCGCTAGGGCGGAGCGGGTCATTACACTGTGGCTGCTGCTGCTGCGGCAGCACTATCAAAATACACTCAATTAGCGACGGATATTTAGCGACGGAATTTTTTCGTCGGTGTTAGCGACGGTTTCGTGGACGCTCAGCGACTGATTACCGACTACACACATTTGCCATTTTTATTTTAATTTTAGGGGGAGGAAAGGTCGCACATCCGTCGCTAGACTGTCGGTGTTATAGCGACGGATCTCCTGTCGTCGCTACGTAGTCGATTATTTGGCGGGAATTGTGTAGAGAATTGGCGGGACATATCTTCGACTACGTAGCGACGGATATTCAGTCGGATAATCAATAATACCGACTACTTGGCGACGGATTATGAGCAGTCGATATTCCGTCGCTAAATTTACGTTCCAGACTTAAATGAAAAGGCGGGGGAAACTTTTAGCATTCCCCCCAAATTCAATCTCTCTCCTCTCTCTCTCTCTCTCTCTCTCTGTCTCTCTCTCTCTCGCGCGGCTTCGGTGAACGACGACGGCGTCCTCTCCTCTCTCTCTCCCGAAGGTAATCCTCTCTCTCTCTCTCTCTCTCTCTCTCTCTCTCTCTCTCTCTCTGCGTCGCGGTGTCGACGTAAGGGCAGCGGGGACGGCGGGCTTGGGGACATTCGGGCTTGGGACGGGGGCGTCGGGGGCTGGGCGGCTGGCTTGGGGCGGGGGCGTCGGGGGCTGGGCGGTGTAGGTCCTAAAAATCAAGTTGCATCAATCAACAAAGTCAAAGAATCAAGATATACATCATTTTGATGAATTGCGCAGACAACAGATTGCGCAGCAATCCAATTGCGCACACTGTTTTGTGCACACTCCCAACTGCGCAGGCTGACGTGGCAAAAGTCATCATTACCTGAATCAAATCAAATCATCCTGACAACTGACAGCACGGAGAACGAGAAGACTGTTCGTTTATTGTGCCGCACAGTGCTCGAGGGCGGCTGACAGCTGGCAGCGCAATCCATGATGGCGCAATCCATTCCTGCGCAGTCTGAGTCTGCGCAATCCAAAGCCAGCGCAATTCAGTCTGCGCATTCTATCAACATAACTGATAAAGTACACGTGACATTCATGCCATCAATTGCTCATTACATGGCAACTGTCTATGCACGATCATGCGCATTTCAATCAAATGATGCCATGTGTCCAAGATAATTGGCCCACGATCCAGCAACTGCCTGCGCAGTCCAATGCTGCACAAACCAATTGCTGCGCAAACTATCCTGCGCAGTCCAGAATAACTAAAAGTTAGTTATTTCCAGAACTCTATAAATAGAGTTTCAAGTCTTCATTTCAAGGGGATCAAGAGTTCAGAGATCAGAGATCAGAAATCAGAGAGTCCAGGAGTTCTTGCCCAAGTGCTGCTGCATTCTTCCGAGGCTTTTGCCTTCAATTTTCGAGGCTTTTGCCTTCAGTTTCCAGAGTTGTTTTCAACTTCAAAGGCTCCGTCTTCAAAGTTCACATCATCCAAGGGATAAAGCAATCGTCATCTAGATTGGATTCCTATAGTTGTAATTTTTTCAAAATTCTTGTAATCTTTATTACACAGTTTGTATCAATAAAGTTTTATACTTTTGTTTTTGCAAACAAAATGGGGACTCTGCTGGGGACAACTTTCTTCTCCGACGAGGAAGTAGCAACTCAATGTGACGTAGCGTCTATCGGGAAGACGCAGAAGACACTGGTTGTTAAGGTCAACCAGACAGCCTACGAGGCAATGCTCAACTCCAAGACCACTCCCCGTACTGCAGCCACTTCTGCCAAGAGCAAAGTGCGCTCAGTATGGATCTCCAAGACTGCAGCACAATCTGGCAGTTTTGCCACCAAAGATGCTGCACACTCTGTTGCATAATCTGTTAGCCAGACTGTTGCACAAACTGCTACACAAACTGCTGCACAATCTGCTAGCCAGACTGCTGCACAATCTGCTGTGCCAACTCTTGCACAGTCTGTCTCAACAACTGCTGCACAATCTGTTGCAGTCAATGCTGCGCAGTCTGTTGCAACTGTTGCACAGGCTACTTCATATGCTGCCTTGTCAAAATACAAGACTCCTATGACTCTGGCGCAATTGGCAGTAGCTTTTCTTGCACAAACTAATACTCCAACAACCAAAGTGCATCCCAAGCACTCTAAAGCAAGGACTCCTGATGCGCAAACCACAGTTTCTGTGGTCAGAACCAGTGCACTTTCTACCAAAGCTTCTAATGCACAAGTGGCCAGTGCACCATCCACCCATGCACAAACCAAGCATGTGCAATCCAAGAGTAACAGCCCTTTGGCTAAACTCTCTTCTTCTCATAACAAAGGAAAAACCTCTGTTCCTCCTCTTAAACACTCTGCTGTTCCAGCACAATCTACTGGGGGTAGTCCTTTGGCTATTCCTCTTCCTCCTCAAAACAAAGGAAAAGGCCCGTTGGTCTTTTCTCAGACTTCCTTGTCTCATGACTTGGAAGACAACAGAGGGAAACGCTCTTTAGCTAACCCTTCTTCTCAAAATAAAAAAAAAGGTCCTTTGGTTTTTTCTCAGTCTTCCTCGATCTTTACCGAAGAAGATCAAATTGAACGTGTTTCGGCACCTGTCAGTACAAGAGCTCCTTCAAACAAGGATTCTTCTTTCCTTCATGACAAGAGGACTTGTACTGATCAAAGAGGTATTCTGCCTACCCCGGTAGCAGAATTCCAAGACCTTCCAACTTTCAAAATATCCCGTTCCAAACAGGGAAAACCGTTGGTGTCTCAAACAGAAACCCCTGGGGGTGAATTTGCAGATCTAAGAACATATCTTAACAGGCCAACTTCGGCAAAACGTAAACAACCAATGCCGAAGGTCAAGCCTCAAAGACAAACCTCCAAGGTCAAAAATCCTGATACCTATGCCAATGAGGTAAGCACTTCCTTGTACACACAGGGGACAAAACATTTGAAGAATCGAAACCATGTTCCGAATGTTGTCAAAGAACACATTCCTCGAACTTTTCCCCGTCCCGGCATGGTTTCTGACCTCCGAGAACATCTCAGGCAAAACGGGATAATGTCTCAACTCCTTCAGTTCAATCATCTGATCATCATTGCAATCATAAAGTCATCATCCAATGTTGTTGTCAAACAACAAAACGATCTGTCTTTGATCGTTTGACTTTTGCTAAAACAGAACCGATGTCGGAAGATGAAGAAGTCTTATACGCTTCTGTCAACATGGCTTCCCGAGATACTAGGGGTAGAAGGTGCTCTAAGCACGGCAAACCTCGCAAACCAAGTCAACGATATCTAGATCTACTCCAAGAATCCTCTGAAGGAGTATTTCAAAATACCCGTTCCCGAAGCCGAGAGAGGAATCTTCTTCATGATCCTTCGGGTTATCTTCCCACTTCTCAGTCAGGAGACGACTCTTTCTCCGACTATGATGCATATAGCGAAAGTTCTGAACGTACAGTGTCTTCCATTGTACCAAGAGAAGTGACGACTTATGTTATCAATGAAGATCCAAATGTTTCCACTTCTGTAAATCAAGAACAACAAATTGTTGCACTTGAAGACAAACTGAAGACCATGGCTGAAATGGTCGCCAGTATGCATTCCATCATTATGGCACAACATGCCACCCCACCAACTGTACCTACTACAAGCCCCGAAATCATAGCATCTTCGATACCTGTCAATGCTGGGCTGGGGGTAGTATCTCCTCAAATGCCTCCTGTACAAGTACAAGTTCAAACCACATCTAGTCAATCTGGGGCTGGGGGTAGTGCCTATAATGCTGTTCCTCCTCCTACCACTCTGACCCAACCGGCTCCTTCTTCATCATCCGAAGACGCCAATGAAGCTGTCAAGCTTTTGCGAACTCAGTTCGAAGCTTTCAAAGAGAAAGACAACTTGCAAAGGTTGGGTATCAAACAGCCTTACCCAGTTGAATGGAAGGAAGTCCCATTTCCTCCCAAATACAAAATTCCAACAATCTCTCTCTTCGACGGCAGTACCTCACCGAGCCAATTCATCAATCACTTCGAGGTAATGACTGTTCAACTCCAACCAAATGACGCTCTTCTTACCAGAGTGTTCGTCGGTTGTTTAGCCGGCGTAGCTTACGACTGGTACAGAAGTTTGCCCGATGGTTGTATTACTTCTTTTTCAGGTCTCAAGCAAATCTTTCTGGAACGATTCTACGAGGGATTCAATGACATGACTATGTCAGCCCTCAACAAAATCAAACAGAAACATAATAAAACGGCTGAAAGTTTCATCGAACGGTTCCGTCGAGAAGCCCTGAAGATGCCTCCAGGGACTCCTGCTGCTGTTACCATAGATACTTGCAAGGCAAATCTCTTGTCTATTATCAGCATGTGGACAGGCTCAACTCAGTTCCAAGACTGGCCATCTTTCATCGTCAATGCCAAAGCAACTGAAGTGAGTGCTGAAAAGTTCAAACAGCTAGGGGTACAGATGTCTAACCCAGATCGGGACGAACATCAATCATCAGGCGGCGGTAATCGTCAGAATAACCGCAAGAACAAGGAAACTCTGAACATTAACCTGAAGAGCAAAGAGTCCTTGGCTGTCAACGTAGCTCCGCCTACGTCTACTTCTACTCCTGCTGCACCTCAACCGAGGGAACCTCGTCCTAAAGTAGAGTATTCTTTTGACGAGAATGACACGACAAGCAAGTTTGATTGCTTACTCAAAAGCAACAAGATCCAGCTCCCAGACCCAAAGAAGCCTGATGAAGTCGGTAAGACCGATCATCCTAAATATTGTGTCTACCACCGATTCATTGGACATCCTACTAGAGCATGTTATGTGCTCAAGGGAAAGATTCAGGAACTTGTTAATGCTGGGGTTGTTACCCTGCAGCAAGATGAGAAGACCGTCACTGCCAACATGGTTTCAGTCCAGTTCGGTAACTTTCCCCCGCAGATGATACAGCATGGTGTCATTCCTATTCCGAAGGCTACTCTTGAGATTGAAAATCTTCCCTCTCCACCAAACGAAGGTCTCGTTCCTTTGTCTCTTGACAATGGCGAGGTTATGTGGATTTATCCCGATCTTGCTTCAGAGTTCGAGGATTCTTCTTCTTCCAAGAAGAAAGGTCGCTCCAAAGGCAAGACAAAGATCTGCAACATGGTGTCTTTTGACCCCCATAGTTGATGAAGAAATTCTGTTGGGCACCAGATCAGGGAAAACTTATCTGAAAGATTACTCTGAAGCTCAAGAGAATCCTGCCTCTTCTTCTGAACCTACCTCAGCACAACCTGCTGCTATTGAAGAAATTCCTTCTACATCTTCACCAGTTGTGGTTCATATTCCTCCCAAGCCAGTGGCTGCTGATAAAGGCAAGCAACAAGTCCGCTTCGATAAACCCTTGAAGAAATCAACTCCTACTGGGCTTGAGAAGCCTTATAACTTCGATATATTGGCTCAACTAGCCAATACCCCAGCAAGGCTATCTATCTTTGAGCTCTTGCGTCTTTCTAGAGAGACGCGAGAAACTCTAAGTGAAGCTTTAATGCAAGCTGAAACTTGTTTAGCCTTTCTCAAGAAGCCAGAAGCAGAACCAGTCTCTTGTCTCCATTGTCATAGTGTTATGGAGCTAATTCCGAACATTACTTTCACACAAGATGACATGTTGATGGAGGACAATAGGCATGATCGTCCTCTTTACTATACAGGATATGTTGATTCGATGAAAGTCGATCGTATCTTGATAGATCCAGGATCTGCTCTCAGCATCATGCCTAAAACAATGCTCGATGCTCTGAAAATTCATGTGCATAGTCTCTCCACCACAATCACTACCATCCTTGGATTCAATCAGGGAAGGAGTGAACCTTTGGGCAAGATTCGCTTAAAACTCTAAATAGGCAATCTTCGCACAAAAGTTACCTTCTATATCATTGACAATTATGGTTGTTCTTACAATGCTCTATTGGGGAGACCATTCTTACATGAGCATAATATTGTTCCATCAACCCTTGATCAATGTTTCAAATATGTTGATGATAAGGGAGAAGTCCACAAGGAAGTTGCAGATCTTTATCCCTTCAAAGGCGTTGAAGCATACTGCAATGACGCTCGGATGTACAAGGATGAATTCATGAAGATTGTGTTAGCCTTGGACACTGAGGAAGAACAAGAAGCAATGCCCAAAGACACTCTTATCATACCCGTCAAAGGACGAGTTTCACATCCTCAGTCTTCTAAACCACTGGCTATTCACTTGCCAGTTCAAAAGAAATCAGTTGATGCTGATCAAGATCAAAGGGAGATCACCTCTTCTGAGCCTCTTGTTATCGATTTACGTCGTAACAAGGACAGAAAGCAGCTCACTTCTTCTGAGCCACTTGTTGTTGATCTCACTCGCAACAAGGAAAAAAGGGAGCTCACCTCCTCTGAGCCACTTGTTATCGACCTTCGTCGTAACAAGCCTCCTCCACGTTCTTCTTCTCCCCCTCTTGTAATTAATCTGACCAAGCCTGCTAAGGCTAAAGGTCCTGTTGTAAATACTGATGTACAAATCAATAAAAAAGCACTCACTTTCCAGTATATTGATGTCACTTATCATACTAAATGCTATTTGGATATGTTAGATAGCTTTCAATCAATTACGATGGGAGTTGTGCAATCTCTTCACACAGAAGTATCACTTGAAGATCCAGATGATTCTTACCGTATTTGCCCTTCTCGAAAGAAAGGTGAAAGTCTAATACTTTTTAGTAAAGGACCAGAACAACAATTCAGCTATACGGATGATAGCAAACTAAACGATACGGGACGTCTCCAGCTTCATCGTTATAGTCAACAATCAAAAGACATCATCCGGAAAATGGTCTACGATTTCAAAAGTGGTCTTAATTACGGTAAAGGTAGACGAACTCCTATTCGTACGACTGTTCCGAAAGGAAAGTCAGACATGTACTACAGCAGGACTAAGAAAGGTCTCGGATATGCTTCTCCTCCACTGTTATCCCAGCAGTCTCCGACTCCGACAGTGAAGAACGCTCTAACTCATCTGATTCCAGATCTTGGGATTCTGATACTAGCATTGGCGAAGTCCACAGGCTGGTCGTATCTTCTAACATGGTCTCTGTTGAACTTCCAGAAAGCCATGATGATGACGTTGAAGAAAATCCTGAAACAGATCCTTGGGTTCAACATATGGATAACCAATGGGTACTCCGTTTTGAACAGCGTGAACCTCCTACTGAAGATCAATTAGTTCAAGTTGACGTAGGAGAAAGCGGGTCGCCTCGTCCAATCTTCATCAGCAAGAATCTTCCGGAAGCAGACAAACAAGGATTGATTCTTCTTATTAAAGAATATATCGACGTCTTTGCTTGGAGTTATGAAGACATGCCAGGTTTAGATCCCAAGATTGCTACGCACAAACTGAACATTTTGCCAAATACAAAACCAGTTAAGCAGCAACAACGGCGTTTTAAACCAGAAATGATGGACGCGATCGATGATGAAGTCAAAAAGCTCATTGCTTGTGACTTCATTCGAGAAGAACAACATCCTGACTGGGTGGCCAATGTTGTTCCAGTCCTAAAGAAAACTGGCAAAGTTCGAGTCTGTATCGACTTCCGGAATCTTAATGAAGCATGTCCAAAAGATGAATTTTCTCTCCCTATCACGGATGTCATGATTGACAATACCTGTGGGTTTGAGCGAATATCTTTCATGGATGGATTCTCTGGATATAATCAGATTAAGATGAATCCTGAAGATGAAAAACATACCTCTTTCCGCACCCCTCGTGGTGTCTATTGCTACACCGTAATGCCATTTGGTCTCAAGAACGCTGGTGCAACTTACCAACGGGCTATGAGTACTATCTTCAAAGATCATCTCCGCAAAACTGTTGAATGCTATGTTGACGATATTGCTGTCAAGAGTCGTCTAAAGGAAGATCACATCCAAGACTTAAGAACTATCTTTAACCTCATGCGCCAACATCAACTCAAAATGAATCCCACCAAGTCATTCTTGGGTGTCTCTAGTGGCAAATTTCTCGGCTTTGTCATTACCTCTAAGGGTATACACGTGGATCCCGAGAAGATCAAAGCCATTCAAGAGATGCGTCCTCCACGCAACCTAAAAGAGCTACGAGGATTCCAAGGTCGACTTGCGTATATCAGGAGGTTCATTTCGAACTTGTCTGGACGCTGCAGACCATTCACTCAACTAATGAAGAAGGGTGTATCTTTCGTTTGGACTGAAGAGTGTCAACGAGCATTCGACGATATCAAACGGTATCTCATGAACCCACCAGTCTTGGTGCCACCTATCTCTGGCATTCCATTCTTGATGTATGTCCGTACTATGGACCATTCATTGGGTGCTTTACTTGCCCAAAAGAACAAAGAAGGCCATGAACAGGCTATCTATTATCTTAGCCGTACTATGATTGGTGCTGAACACCGTTATAGTCCGGTCGAAAAGGAATGCCTGGCTCTCATGTTTGCTGTGCAGAAAACGAGGCATTACATCATTGGCCAAACTATTCATGTCATATCCCGAGTTAATCCTCTTCGGGTACTCATGAAGAAGCCCATCACACTCAATTCTCGGCTGGCTATATGGGCAATCTTCCTAGCCCAATATGACATGGTGTATGTTCCTCAAAAGTCTGTCAAAGGTCAAGCGCTGGCAGATTTCTTAGCGGCTCATCCTGTACCAGAAACATCCAAGCTATATGACGAGATTCCAGACGAGACGTTAGAAGTCAACATGATCTCTGAAGAGTTTCTAACCTGGCGTCTATTCTTTGACGGTACATCAAGGATCGGACCAAATGGTGCCATTGTGGTAGGTGCTGGAGTGGTCCTCGTTTCTCCAGATGGATCAACTATCCAAAGAGCCTACTCTCTAGATGAACCTTGCTCTAATAATGTAGCGGAGTACAATGCTCTACTAATTGGCCTTCAGTTAGCTAAACGACTGAATGTTGAATATCTCGAAGTCTACGGTGACTCTAAGCTGGTTGTTAATCAGGTTAGAGGAACCTATGAAGTCCGTCATCAAGACGTAGTGCCTTATCACGAAGCAGCGATCAACATAGCTACATCTTTCAAAGCTTTCTTCATCGACTATGTTCGGCGAGCTTGCAATACCGAAGCAGATGCTTTGGCCAATCTTGCAGCTGTCTTAACTATCCCTATCAAAAGACAGCAGGTGGTGGTTATCTCCAACCGAGAACTGTTCTGCATCGAAAACAATCGTAATATTGAATTCAGTAACTTTGCTGAAGTCAATGTTATCGATGAAGATTGGAGAACTCCTTTCATTGGCTTCGTGGTACATGACATACTCCCCGAAGATCCTAAGGAGGCTACAAGCGTTCGTCGACGATCTCTCCGATTCTACTACAATCAAACTACCAAGACCCTCTATCGACGAACTTATGACGGTCTTCTCCTGCACTGTCTCGCTGGTGACGAAGCTAAACAAGTTTTACGTGAAGCTCATGACGGTGTCTGTGGAGCACATCAACCTGGTCCTAAATTACAGGATCGCATTAGACGCATGGGTTACTATTGGCCCTCTATGGTGTCAGATGCCATTGAGTATGCAAGAAAATGTCGTGCTTGTCAAATCCATGCATATTTCATTCATCAACCATCAGAATTCCTACACCCGACTTCTGCTTCCTGGCCTTTCGAAGCATGGGGCATGGATATCATAGGTCCTATTAATCCTCCTTCTTCTAGAGGACATCGGTTCATACTGGCAATAATGGACTACTTCTCCAAATGGGCTGAAGCTATACCATTGGCTGAAGTCAAGACTAGCAGTGTTATCAACTTCGTTAAACACCACGTCATCTATAGATTTGGTGTACCCCGAAGAATCATCCATGACAATGGACCTCAATTCATCAGTCAGAAGTTCACCAGATTCTGTGATGATCACCGGATTGACAACGTCGCTTCGACAGCATACATTCCTGCCGCTAATGGTTTAGCCGAAGCCTTTAACAAAACCATCATTAAACTCCTCAAGAAGTTTGTATCCACTAACAAACGGAATTGGAGCGAGAAACTTGGCGAATTTCTTTGGGCCTATCGAACTACGGTCCGCAATCCTACAGGCTTTACACCTTTCTCTTTGGTGTATGGCTGTGAATTTGTTCTTCCTTTGGAGCTACAAATTCCTTCTTTAAGGATTGCCATTACTAACGAGCTTACTACAAAGAACAACGATCTTCTTCGACTTCAAGAGTTAGAAGCACTTGATGAGAAGCGATTAATGGCTCAACAGCATATTGAGTTATACCAAGCCCCATCTCGAAGACTTTCAACCGCAAAGTTAAAGTCAGAACGTTTCAGCAAGGAGAACTTGTTCTAGCGGTCAGACGTCCTATGACTATGACTCATATGAGCAAAGGAAAATTCGATGCGAAATGGGAAGGTCCCTATGTTGTAAGCAAAGTCTTCTCAAATGGAGCTTATCAGCTTTCAGAGCTTGATGGTCGAGTTGCTATGATGCCTATCAATGACAAGTTCCTTAAGAAGTACTATGTATAAATGTAAATACTTGTAAATCATCAGACAGAATCAAGTTCATAAATAAAATTCAATTTTTATTTCATTATATGATAGTACATGATATTAAAGATCACTATCATCCTTCTCTACATTTGGACGAGGGCCACTGCCGTCCTTCTCGAAAACGCGATCAGCAAAAGAGCCGAGAACCTCCTTGCTGGAACCCATGAGGAACCTGCAAGCGGCCATCCTCATGGCTTCTTCTTCTTCAGTCCTTCCTGGTTCGAGCAGGAAGTCCAGAATGTCCCATGGTGGCTGGGGTGCAGACGAACCTTCGCCTGCTTCTGCCTCCTTCGGCTGAACTGGATCGGCAGGGCGTTCTTCAGTGCCCTTCTGAACCTTCGGGGCGATCTCAGCCTTCTTAGATGCTTCTCCAGACGACATTTTTATGTTGAAGAGTAGAAGTGTTTGTTCCTGTCAGATTTCTGCTATATTTATAGGCAGAAGTTCCTCAACTAACGAAGAGTCACATTCATCTGACGGTTCATCCGTTCATTAATGCCTGACGGTTCGTCCGTTCATTTATCACAGTCATCCGACGGTTCATTCGTTCATTTATCACATTCACCTGACGGTTCATCCGTTCATTCATCACCACTTGACGGTTCATCTGTTCATTCATTATCATTTGACGGTTCTACCCGTTCATTCATCATCACTTGACGGTTCACCCGTTCATTATCATTCATCACTTGACGGTTTTCCCGTTCATTCATTTCACATATATTGACGATTCATCATCGTTCATTATCCACATCAGCAACTTGTCGTTTTCGACTAAGTTGTCAAATCGAAATAATAGTATTCAGTATATTCTGCCACGTCCATATTACCTCTGAGCAGATATAATAAATATAATTATTTTCTATAAAAACATCAAGAAATATATCATGTCTTGCACCTCTGAATATATTTTCTATCTCTATTATTTATACCTAAATAAGATATGCAATAAATAATGGAGTCACAACAAAATGTCTTTTATTTATCAAAATATGAGGCATTACAGAAACGCATCTACAGCAAGAAACACAAAGATACAAAAAAAAAGTTCCAATTATGAAGGAGGAATGATCAGATTGTCAATTTGTTGCTTCAGTGTCTGCAGCTCTTCTTCATGAGTGGATGTCACCTTTCTTCTGGCTTCCTCCATCCCACTTTCTTCATCAAAAACGGGCATGTCTATTGTCCGACGGGTAATTTTTGCGCCATGAGTTGCTTCATACTCACTCCTCTCCTGAATTAAGGTATTGAATTGTTCAATCACAAGTCGGTGATTAGCAGTTTCCTCTTCAAATTCTTGCTGGAGGCGAGTAATCTCTGCTTTCAGCTCAGCAAGTCTCTGTCCTTTGCTTTCAACCATTAAAGTAACTGATTCTATCTTAGAGTTGTATTCAGCTGATTTTGCAGAATGAGCCTCTAAAAGATTTTGAAGGTTTACCCTTTCTATATCAGCGGCTTGAGCCAGTCGCTCAAATTCAGCCTGCACTAAAGAGTCTATCTCCTTCTTCTTAAGCTCCTTATATTTCTTTATGGAGACTTCTAATTCATTCAATATATGTTCAAGTAGAGTGGCCTGAGCCTCGTCTCCTTGTTCCCTTATGGCTCTTATTAAGAGAGAAGTCGGCTTCCTAACCATAATGAAATCAGCTCCTTCTTTCTCTATCATTTTGTGAACAAGAGGTCCCAGCGACTCGAAGAAGCATCTGGTGAATGACTGGACAACTTGTTGATTAATGGCCAGAGTTCCAGGAGTCGCAGCTACTCCTGTTGAGGATGAGGCAGCAGGTTGCTCGATCCTTTGTGGCTGGATAACAGGCTCTTTAAACAAAGGAGCCAGAGTGGAGCTAGTTGCTCCTCCTGTTTGTTCCTCTGCAAAAGTAAAATTGTTATTTTACTAATTGTTTGCCAATGAACAAGAAGATCAAATAAAAGCAGTCTTACCTTGGTTCGATCTAGCAACAAGTGCATCCCCTGCTGGAATGGACTCCCGTTGAACAGAAGTAGCTTCAGCTGCGACAGCCTGGCTGCTGCCCGCTTCAGAACCACAGGATAAATGATGACTACTACTAACAACCACCGTTGGTATGGGCACCATAGCCAAGTCCGTCGGAGGTGTTGGCAGGGTCTCAAGATCTACAAGAATTACAAATAAAGATATTAGCTATTAATCTATTTTAAAAGAGAAGATTGCTAAATCTCGTTTTATACCTTGAGGGCCGGTGGCAGGAGTTTCTTTCAGAACATCTTCATCGGCTGCTTCTTCAGGAGATATTTCTATCTCAACATCTTCATCAGGATTTAAAGTATCAGCAACTTTTTCTGCAGACGCCTCCGCTTCAATATCCTTCTTAGGATCTGAAGTATTATCGGCAGTATCAAGAGATATATGTTCTTCATTATCCCTTTCGGGATCTTGTATATATTCATCAACATTTTCAGACGAAGAGCTCTCCTCGTCTTCTTCTTCTTCTGCTGCTGCATTCCCACTGTTAGTTGCAGTCTGATCTTCCTGCAGCTATAACTGCAATCTTCTAAAGCTGCGATCATTTCACGATCTTCTTCTTCACGAAGAGTCCTAGGAGTAAGAGGAGGTTGAGTTGTCTCCGCAACAGGTGAAAGAGGTCGTACAACATTTTGTTCTTCCTCTGTGACGTTTTCTCCGGGCTTTTCAACCTCAGTTCTTGGGTCAAGATTTCCCCTCTGTTCAGTCTCTTCAAGAGTTTTACTCCTAGATTCAGAAACAGGTGTGGGAGATGACATTAGAATTCCTGCTGCAGCATCTACTGAAGTCAGGATTTGTCTGGAAGAAGATTCTGCTAAAATTCTTCTGGTGACCACCCTCTTCTTTCTGTGTAGAGGTCTGTCAGGACTCTCTACATTTACTGGTTCTGCTTGTTTCTGCACAGAAGTTGGTGTAGTGGCAGCCTCTTGATTTGTCTCGGCCAATTGCCGAGATTGGGACCTTGTAGTGACCTTTTCAGAAGAATGATCTAGGATCAATTTCTTCTTTGCTGCTGGAGCAGGAGGCTCCTCTCTTCTCCTCTTCTTTGCCGGAGATCTACCCACTTTCAGAGAAACACGCAGTGGTGCATTTACCTCTTGAGGGAACATAATCTCCCTCGAAGCTTCTAGACGTGCATCCGCCGGCTCGTGCACCTCATCATTTGCAGGGATCGACAAGGCGATTCTTCCCTTCTTCAATTTATTTGAAGATGCGAAACTATCTGCGAGATTAAAATTCTCGGCAAAAGTATTCGCGGATGTATAGAACACTGAATATGTGAAGAGCATCTGAGGACCCTGGGGAGTGCTCTTTGCTGGCATCGAGAATACGGCCTTCGTGTCACGGGCATTGTAATAAGCCCAAGCTCGGGCCCCGTCGATCAAGAAACCCTTGCCCTGAAGGCAGGTGATTGCATTCCCCACATGGAATTGATCATATCCAAACTGCCGAGCAAACCGGCTGGGGAGATATGGTTCTAAGTAGCATTCCTCTTCGAACCGGTATACCAAATAAGATGGTCGAATTGTCTTCAACCATTCAAAGGCTGCACGGGTAAGAGGCTGCATCTTCGAGTCCACCATGTTTGTCGGCATCTGATCATGACCGGCAGGGAGAGGAGCACAACAGAAATTCCACCCTATGTTCAAATTTAAAACATATCTGCACTCACTCAGAGAGGTGTACTTCCATTTACCCTGAGAATACCTTCGCAGGAAGCTGCCGTCAACCGGTCCCATGCCGGGGTCCATTAAAGTTGGATAGTGAAGAAGCAACCATCCAAAGAGATATTTGTATGGCAGTTCGAGGCGAGGGAATTCTCTCTCCCTTTGCTTTCAACATTGAGTCAGCATACAGACGAAGACTCGCATTCAACTTGCAAGTCATCGCTGATAACAAGTCAACCTTGTAGCCAAATACTAACTTGACAGCAGCAAAAAGAACGCCACGATGAAAACGGTCCACGACACTGGATCCCGAGACCACAAACCGTCGGAGCCAGTATGTCAGAAACCCTGCCAACTGGGCTTCTTTTGACATGGGTCTGTAACCCATTCTCAAATAACTCTCCAAAGTGTCCCCTTTCTTTAAAGGTGGACATTGGTAATCATCTTTCATTTGCTTATCATAATGTCCACTCTCCTCCATCAGCTTCATGACTTCGGTATTGCTCAGAGGTTTGAAGAAATCAGAATAACATTTGTCGTTTTCCTTAGTCTTCTTTTCCTCTAAATGGTTAAGGAACAGATACGGCAGCCACTTTGAAGAATAGCAGGTGTTCGCTGTAGCACTCTTGTAGAACAAAGAGCAGATCTTGTAATGGCATAGCAATTCCTCAAATACTGCTACCATTTCTGCATTTTCTTTTCTCAGTTTGTCCAACTCGTCATTGGTTGGAACAAACTCCTCATACGGAGCATCTGCCATAGGCAAGTACGAGATATACTTCATCTCGTGGAGTGCAAACCCCATCTCTCCACCTGGGGTCATGAAGGTCCCTGTCCAATAATTGTACCTTTCAGACAAGGCTAAGAACATATGTGGGTTGGGAGCAAAGCCATATACAATAGCGTGCACCGCCTGATACAGATTGATCTGTTGGAGTCTGTCTTCGAATGTCGTCAGAATCCAATTCGCAATATAGTTCCATCTCTTGTAATCTGGATTCACCAATCCAGTCAGTCTGATGTCTTGTTCAGGTATTTTCCTTCAGCCTTCGCAAATTCATTTGCGAATATAGGTGTCCTGACGGGCATCAGCAAAGAAGAGTTCTCTGGCGGAATGCAGCCAGGTCTCAAGCCTCTCAACAGGACGCTGTATCTATCAGAGGAGCTATAAAATATATCCTTCCTGTTTGGTCCCTTCTTTACGAAGATTTTCCCTGCACGGGCATCCTGGAAAAGAGTGATGTTCCACTCCATCTTCCTTGGGTAGCTTGCATGAGCATACCGCGACAAAGGGAGGCAGCGAGCAATGTCTGGTATGAAGAATGATCTATTTTCCTGGTGAACTATTCTTTCCTCCATCCTCGGCCTAGGCTGAGAGATTTTCTCAAAGGCGTCACCGAACAGGAATAAGGGTTTCTTATGAATAACAGCATCCGCTGACTCTAAGGGCTGTCCATTCATCAAACACATTAAAGTCTCCTTATCCTGGGAGATAAGAATAGCCTGACGGGAGGCCGGCAGATCGTACTGAGGATAGTGAACATGAGACAGATCTTCTTTATATTCAGACTCCGAAAGAGTTCCCACAAAAGTTTCATATTCAGGATCATTTCTTGTATCAACTGCATCAGACAGAAAAAAACAAAATTCAGTACAAGTCAAAATCAAAAAAATTCTGTTATCAAACTGCGCAACATCAGTTTGTGCAAACATCAGACTGTGCGAACGAACAGTCATCAGTTTGCGCTGACAATCTCGCGCAAATCAGCAGATTGCGCTGACATCTGTCAGCGCAGTTCAACCGATTGCGCAGAAAGTCGTTCTTCATAAAAATGAAGAACTTACTGAGTTGTGCAACCAGAGCCCTAAAGAGGGTGGCGCAGTATGATCACATCTCTAAAAAGAGATGGATTTCGAAAGACAGTAGGATCAAAACCCTAAAGAGGGTTCGAAGTCTTCTACCTAACATCGCAGGGTGTGCATCTTCATGACGAGAGGCTCGTCGCGCAGTTCTGGATGAGGACTCGGCTGGGGCTTTGCCTTTAGCGGCGGCGGTGGAGGATCGTCGGGGTGCCATAAAAGTCGTCGGAGAAGGAGGACAGCAAGGATTCGGGGGGATTTCTCTCAAGAGCTCGAAGGATGCAAAGTAAAGAAATGAAAATGATGAAGAGGCTATTTATAGCTTTCGAAATATGAAACGGCTGCCTCGGATTGCGCCTAAAATTGGGGGCTCGTCGATTTGCACAGACAGCTCATCATCATGCGCAACTTGATTCAAAATTCAAAAATTCAAAGTATTTCGAAACTTTGAATAAAATCAACTTTCGAAAACTTTGAAGGGGGTCTTGTAGGTCCTAAAAAATCAAGTTGCATCAATCAACAAAGTCAAAGAATCAAGATATACATCATTTTGATGAATTGCACAGACAACAGATTGTGCAGCAATCCAATTGCGCACACTGTTTTGCGCACACTCCCAACTGCGCAGGCTGACGTGGCAAAAGTCATCATTACCAGAATCAAATCAAATCTTCCTGACAACTGACAGCACGGAGAACGAGGAGACTGTTCGTTTATTGCGCCGCACAGTGCTCGAGGGCGGCTGACCAGTGTTCTAAAAATTGGCCTAGGCGCCCGCCTAGGCGGCTTATTTTTTGAATTTTTTGATTTTTTTTATTTTTTTTTTGATTTTGTTTATTCTTAGTTGTATTTTGGATATTTGTTTGGGTTTTAAGATAGTATTTGGATTTTAGAACATTAAAATTTCAAATTTCAAAATTCAAAATTTCAAAAATTTCAAAAAATAAAAAATAAAAAAATTTTCTAGGCGGCGCCTAGGCGGGCTAGGCGCTAGGCGGACCTCCGCTGCACCGAGTCCGCCTAGCGCTTTTTACAACATTGCGGCTGACAGTTGGCAGCGCAATCCATGATGGCGCAATCCATTCCTGCGCAGTCTGAGTCTGTGCAATCCAAAGCCAGCGTAATTCAGTCTGCGCATTCTATCAACATAACTGATAAAGTACACGTGGCATTCATGCCATCAATTGCTCATTACGTGGCAACTGTCTATGCACGATCATGCGCATTTCAATCAAATGATGCCATGTGTCCAAGATAGTTGGCCCACGATCCATCAACTGCCTGCGCAGTCCAATGCTGCGCAAACCAATTGTTGCGCAAACTATCCTGCGCAGTCCAGAATAACTAAAATTTAGTTATTTCCAGAACTCTATAAATAGAGTTTCAAGTCTTCATTTCAAGGGGATCAAGAGTTCAGAGATCAGAGATCAGAAATCAGAGAGTCCAGGAGTTCTTGCCCAAGTGCTGCTGCATTCTTCCGAGGCTTTTGCCTTCAATTTCCGAGACTTTTGCCTTCAGTTTCCAGAGTTGTTTTCAACTTCAAAGGCTCCGTCTTCAAAGTTCACATCGTCCAAGGGATAAAGCAATCGTCATCTAGATTGGATTCCTATAGTTGTAACTTTTCCAGAATTCTTGTAATCTTTATTACACAGTTTGTATCAATAAAGTTTTATACTTTTGTTTTTGCAAACAGGCGGCTGGCTTGGGGCGGGGGCGTCAGGGCCTGGGCGGCGGGCTTGGGGCGGGGGCGTCGGGGGCTGGGCGGCTGGCTTGGGACGGGGCGTCGGGGCCTGGGCGGCGGGCTTGGGGCGGGGGCGTCGGGGGCTGGGCGGCGGGCTTGGGGCGGGGGCGTCGGGGGCTGGACGGCGGGCTTGGGACGGGGGCGTCGGGGGCTGGGCGGCGAGCTTGGGACGGGGGCGTTTGGGGTAGGGGCGGCGGGGGCTGGACGGCGGGCTTGGGGCGGGGGCGTCGGGGGCTGGGCTGTGGACTTGGGGCGGCGGACTTTGGTCGGGGGCGGCGGGGGGCTTTACTTATCAAATTCATCTAAGTTTATATATTGGCTAAATAATGTGTTATCCATATTGGGTGTTATCCATTAGTTTGGTGGTGTTTGGATTAGTAAATGTGAATATGGAGTTTGGGTTCATGGTGTATATGTTCACTGTGTCAAGGACAGTGCGAGTTCTTCATCTGCATAAGTCAGTGTTTGGGTTCATGGTCTATACATCTAACTGTGATATACATATATATGTGCCTATTAGCATGCAGGACGGCTTGGGGTGTAATGTGTGATTGTAGACATGGTAGGAATTATAGGTAATTAATGCTAGTGTGACTAGACTAAGGTAGTGCTTGCTAGATAATAAGGACACTCTAGTATCCTAACCAAGTTAATTTTAGACTAGATATTTAGGATATAGCTCCCATATCCTAGAAGTGGACTCTTACAATTTAGAAATAGATAGATTGACTCAGTTTGGTATCGGTATCGCACTATCGGTATCGGTATCGGTATCGGTATCGCACTATCGGTCAAGGTTCACAATCGGTATCGGAATCGGTTTCGGACTATTCCTATGAGTATGTATCGACGATATCGGTAGTATCGACGGTATCGTATCGGAGTATCGGACTTTGGTATCGGAAAACAAATAATTATTAATAAATTAGTTACATTTAAAAACATATATTTTATACATTTAGGCATAATTTTAAGTATTTCAGCGTTATTTCTTAGTAGTTTTGAAATTATATGAAATAGTAGTCACCCTTACCGATTGGTTTTGCCGAATTGACCGGAACAAAGACCCACATAGTCAGTATCGGTCAATATTTGGTATCGGTCGGTATCGGATCGGAACATGCCAAACCGTATCGGTATCGACCGTATCGTATCGGTATCGGCCGTATCGGATCGGTATCGGCCGATACTTTAAACCATGCTATTGGTATCGAACTATCGGTATCATCGGTATCGCACTATCGCTATCGGTATCGCACTATCGGTATCGAACTATCGGTGTCGGTATCGCACTATCGGTATCGAACTATCGGTGTCGGTATCGCACTATCGGTATTGGTATCGGTATCGCACTATCTGTATCGAACTATTAGTAACAACTGTATTTAGATTTTTTTTCTTCTCGAGCTAGAATACTAGCGGATCCACCAGTTACATGATTATATACTAATTCTGTTTAGTTTGTCTTACTATACAGATTTTTACATCTAATCTGTGATGGATCGTTATTTTGTTGATCGTACATAGATGTACAAACGACAACACGAGAGCAGAATAGGTGTGAGTGGCGATTTTCAGGCAGGCGTGGAAGTGTTTCTTAAGTATGCCATGAGCAAAGCTCAGTTTATGGACGGTAACAAAATCAAGTGTCCATGTCGTAATTGTCGCAATAGACGTTACGAAGAAGTGGTGAGTGTAAGAGATCATTTGACCCGTAAGGGTTTCGTACGTGATTACGGCCTGTGGTCATCGCAAGGTGAACTATATGCCGAAAGACATGTTGCGAATGCTACTACTTATGCTTTTGATGATCAGTCGACATGGTTCTGGAAATGCATGACATTTTCAGAATCATGGCGACGGATAATCAGTCAGCAATCCGTCGCTGTGGCGACGCGGTCACGACGGATTAGCGACTACTCTTCCGTCGCCATGGTGCTGGAAATGCCAAGCATTTCCAGAACCTGGTCGACGGATAGTCCGTCAGAACGCCGTCGCTAATCTGTCGTTAGTTACCGACGCATACCGACGGATTAGCGACGGAACGATACGATCTGATACGCTGTTACGACGGGTTACCGACGGAATTTTACGTCGCTATTGTCTACACAGTTCAGTACTTAATAGTTGAAATGGACGACAGTCCATCGGAAATGCGTCGCTAATGCTTCGTATTGTGATGTCGACAATCCGTCGCTATTCCGTCATGTGACGACAACTTAGCGACGGACCGTTATTAGCGACGAGCTGATTGCCGACGGATTTTTTTGGCCAAAATCCGTCGGTTATTGGTCGCTAATAGTAATTACCGTCGGTTTAGCGACGGATGTGGCCGTCGCTAAAACGATAAATTTTGGTAGTACGGCCGACGGCGGTGGGGGTTGGCCAGACGCGGGAGAGGGGGTGGCCGGAGGGAGGCGGACCGGGAGTGAGGGGTAGCCGGAGTGGGGGGGGGGGGGGGGTTGGAGGGAGGGGGGATAATTTTAAGGTTTGAGCAGGGGTATTTTCGTCCCAAAATTTTTTTGGGTATCAACTTGTTACAAAAAAAAGTTTAGGGTATCAAGTTGAAAAAGCGGAATAGTTGAGGGTAGCAAAGTGCAATTAAGCCTATATTAATTACCTATTAATATTAATTATGCTACGAATTCTAAGCTATTAACTCTCTCTCTCTGTCTCTGGACTCTTCATTACTCTTCTTCTTCATATATCTCTCTCTCGGACCCCTCCGGCCTGGCCGGCCAGATCCGACCTCCGCCCCTGGTCGGCCAGATCCCACCGGGAGGAGGAGTAGCGGGAGAGGGCGAGGCAGTTGGCGGCTTCGTGGTCATCCCCTCCAGTTGGAACCGTGGTCATCCCCTTCGTGATCACCGGGAGGAGTAGCGGAAGAGGACGAGACGGCTGGCGGCTTCGTGGTCCATGAGGAGTAGCAGGAGAGGGCGAGGCGGCCAGATCCCTCCGAATTTCACCGTGGTCTCTCTCTCGGACCCCTCCGGCCCTCGCCGTCGCCGCTCCACGAGCCCCTTGCCGTCGCCGCACCACTTGCAACACACTTCTTCCACTTTTTTGGTGCAAGTGGAAAGAGAAAAAAAATGGGAGACAAAAACTGTGCAGCAAGTGAGATTCTTCACTTACTACCTCCAGTTGATGCTACCCAAACGGTGAAACTCGTGGACATCCCCTCCAGTTGCAATGGAAGGTGACAGTTGATGCACATTTGCGACAAACCAAACAGCCCCTAAATAAAAATCTATGGATTTGGAGACTAGACAAACAACTAATTTACTATCATTATTGTGCTGTCTTTCTCCAAACCCCATACCTACCTCCATAGTTGGATTGAAAGATTTTAACCAACCTATTCTCTTTATTTTTGCAAAGATTCCACCACCATTTTGCTACTAAAGTTGCATTCATGTCTCTTATGTTGACAACCCTAAGTCTCCAACCCAGCCTCACACTCCATAGTTGGATTGAAAGATTTTATCCATCCTGTCCGTTTGTACTTAGACTATTAGTTATCAAGAATTTTCATACTTATACAATTCCCATCAACTCTATCGTGAACTTTCTCAAAGTCAAGCTTGAGAAGAAACCTTTCTTTCTTTCTTTTTTCCTTTTGAATCTAAAGATTGTTTCTTGAGCCACAACAGCACTATTGAGGAAGATCGGACTGTCCTTCCATCTAACTGCGAGTCCTTATTGTCGGACAACTACTTGCAAGTGTTGTCCAACAGATTGCATATATTGTCCTTCCACCGTAAGTGAATTCCCATGGTCATCCAAGTTGTGAATGGTGTTGTTTCTTCTTCTATTATTTCTTACTTGGATGATCATGAGAAGTTACTTACCAAGGAAATCTGTTGTTGCGAGTACCCATGCTACAGTGGCAGAGCTAGTATTTAAAATTAGTAGCAGCTAAAATTAATGGAGACTGAACTTTAGGTATAACTTGAACAATACAAGGACACTAGCATCGCACCGTCCAAAATATTCTTTTTTTGATAATTTATTTATTACTTAATTGTTGCATATTTCAATTCCAAACAAGAGAATGAAAGTCAAAAGAGCAAAAGGAACCGCCTATCCATTTTTATTTTATTTTATTTTATTTTTGGATGATAAAAAGGATCAACCTATCCATTGTTTTTGTTAAACTTCACATTTTTATTTTAAAAATAAGTCTGAATTGTAACTTTGATATTCTCCACTACTTTAGTTTTTGGACTTTAATACTCTTATAAGCATAAACTTAATAACCTTAAAAAAAAAACCTAAACTATCATGTCCTTTCTCCGGCCAACAGCAAACCCACCTCCCTCCTCCCACACCCGAACACCACCCCCCTCCCCCCACAACCCTTCTCCCCCCGGCATCGGCAGCAGCGGCGGCAACAGGAGGAGGGCGGCGGGTGGCGGGAGGAGGGGGCGGCAACACACTGAGGTGGTCCTTAAATATAGCTACTGTTAACCTACAAGGCCTTCGCTGTACTTTGAATGACATCCCATTACATGTAAATACTAGACTCTTCTTGTAAAACTGTAACCCCTCAAGCCTGACAATGAAAAAAAAGGGAGACAACACACTGAGGTGGCTATCAGCAGCCATGCTGCTCTTGTTCCGTCAATTCTATCTTCTAACAAAAAGGTTCTAGTCCGCAAGGCATGTTACGAGAATTTACGTACCAAAACTAATCATCAGATTGCCAAAACACCCCACCAAATGGATAAAAAGATTGGCAGTCTCACAATGACATCTCAAGGATTTGTGTTTCCAACATTAGAAGTTTATCAGGTTTGGGTAGTCTGCCTTCCTGATAATCATGAGATTTAGCAGGCATATCTAAGACATGAACTAGTGATGATTGGGATCTGTTCCCAATTGCAAATTTTCTTATTTGGACAAATCTCCAAAATTATCCCAAAATCTTGATTGTGCTGCAGGTTATAAAAGAAAACCATTGTACTTGTGGAAATTGATCTCTCATAGAATTTCCTGAATATTGCCCATTTAATGGATCCCAAAGACTCATTGGGAAGTAATGGTCCTCTTTCAAACTTATTGTGAAGATTAGACGCTTCTGGCCCAGCCTCACACTTACTTCCACATATTGCAATGGTTTGATGGCTACAAATAGGGGGTTTGTCATGATGCTGGAATGGATGCAACCAGCATAAAGGGGATGGTGATCAAACCCGCGTTCAGCATGCGATCCACCTTCACAAGATCTGATCCATGCCAACCAACAAGACAAGCCACCCAGACCATCAAGATCTGTACTGGTAGCCAGCATAATCAGCAATAACAATGAAGATTATCATTTCCAGGATGATAATTTCTATGGTAATCATGAATGGGCATGATCATGGATTCGTCGTGTGGTGACCATGACTGGCATGGTAATGTTGGTCGTGCGCATGATCATGATAGGAGGGCACTAAATGAAGATGGACCTTCAATAGGGAACTCCATAGCAAGAAATCCTTTAATTGTAACATAGAGATTTTCTTCCAATATATGGAGATCCCATAAACAAGAAGGTGAAATCGGTACTCTACCGATTCTAGGGAAGAGCTCCTACAAGATGGGAGCAAGTTCAATTGAAGCAACTCACTCAAGAACGTACATGAAAAAGGTTAATCAATTGTGGCTGAAGATGAAGAAGTTGTTATGTTAGCATTTCCTTTATCCAGACCATGAGCAGGCATTACTAGTGCAGCAGTACTAAAAGTGGCAGTAAAATGAAAGGACAATCAATTAGTGCGCAGAGGAGTTTGATATAGTGGCATATGCTTTCATTGGAGTGCATAGCAGCAGGTATCAGAATTGGTTTGCAAGATCCAGATAAGATCCACTGCTGGAATTCCCTGCTACCAGCCTACACCCTAAGGAGCCGTTTGGTACGCGGAATACTAAATACCCAGGAATTCTATATTCCAAGGAATTTTATTCCAAGGCATCATATTCCCGGATATTCTTTATTACCACGTTTGGCACATAATATAATATTCCCGGGTATATATAATTTATTCCCGGGTATATATAATACATGCGTTTGGTACCATAAATAAATTCCTAGGAATATATTATTCCTCAAACTCACATGGAAAGATATTTAAATATATTAAAAAAAATGTTATAACGGTGACAATCTTTTTCATATCTACCAAATAAAAAAATAAAAATATTGCAGGTAAAATTGTCAAAGTCTAATAAATTAAAACACATACTCAAAATATTTTCAAAGTGCAAGTAGCTATTGTTCCAAAGGCCAAATAAATAGCAATCAAGTGCATCAGCTATTGTTCCAAAGGCCAAATAAATAGCAAACTAAAATTTAAAAAGGCAACATCCAACAAAGGCAAGAGCAACAGATCCAAAATAACCTACAAGATTGAAGTCCCATTGTATGGCTTGTGCAACTACAATTCACAAAGAAGTCTACAAATTCAGGTGGATACAAACCAAAACAACGTGAGACAATTCATACAAACAACAAATAAGTAGCATAAAGATCCACACATAGCTAACCAACAAGAGAATATAAATGAACTACTCTCAATTATTACTACTAAGTAAACCCTGGAGGTAGAGCTTCCTCAATCCATAAGGCAATGTGAAGAAGTAATTGGCCCTAGCTGCATCCCTGCTCAATATCTCTCCCGCCCTTAGCATGTCGGCATCGCTAAACCCCTCTACCTTGGATACTTCCTCAAATACATTGAGTCTTCTTGAACCCCACTCCGCTTCTATCTCAAAACATTTGGCAATTTTTGCCACATTTGCAGAAGTTTCTCCATACAACTTTTCCATGTCCTTCATTACATCGACAAGACTTTCAAGGGTAGTACTTTCAGTTGTCTTAGTCCTTTTCCTCGTCCTCCTACCACTACTAGAAGCATCTCCAGTAGGTACATGTGAATGACTCATATTCTCATCAACATCCGCATTTTCCTGGATGTCATCCAAACCATGAACCACCTCGTTTGTTGCCTCCTCCTCCATTGCTTCAATAGCATCAGTCGGGCCCTCAGCTGCTTCACCCCTTGCCCTATCCTTACCAAATATAGCACCCAAATCATCATAGTATGGAAATGGCTTGTTCCTCAAACCCTTCGCAGTAGGATGGCTCTGCAAAACATTAAAAAGACAATATACATATGATGAGGATGAATTAACTATTATCAGATGGCAATCAAAGTCTACAAATCAAAGTGTGTTTCTTGTTTAACAGATAACACATCAAAGTGTGTTTCTTGTCCAAAATTGATATGGACATGCATGATAAATGGTAGTCTGGTCTTTGCAGATGAAGTTTGAAAAAAGAAGCAGCAGCAGCATAGTCTAACAGAGGCATCAGGTTTGGAGGGAGGAAGCTTCGACCTTCCCCTCCAGATTCAAGCATCAGTTTGCCCATGTCTGCAACATCATTTTTTTTCGTATGCTAGACTCAAGTTAAATTCATGTAAGCATTTAACTGGCTAAAAGAAATGCTGGAAATTAACTGCTGGTTAAATTCATGTAAACATCATGAAATAAGTATTTAATTGAAAACTACATGATATGATATGAGAAGACTTTGTACCTTCACCCAATCTTGGAAAACATTTTTGTCACACATTACACATTTCAGTTCGTCATTCCAACCAAACCCACTAGCATTGGGTCCCAACATCTCCGCAATAGCACAATATTGTTTTTTCATATGCTTCACTCTTGATTCTATGTGGGGTGAAGCTTGTAGTGAACAACCAGGCAGTTTCTCATGGAGCCAAACTTGCAACTGCTTAGCATATCCAGCCCTAAAAGTGCCATTGTCAGCCTTCCACTTTCCATCACTTGCTAAGTCTATGAGACACTCAACAAGTTTAGCATCCTCAATCGTAGTCCAGTGATGCTTAGAACTAGCCATCTTCACAAAAAGAAAAGAAAAAACCATCAGCAGAGATTTATTAAGACCAGAACCCCAACCATGTTTCTAATATTGAAGTAAAAAACATGTCCAGCATAATATTGAAGTAAAAACCATCAGCATAATTTATGGAACAAAGCAGGGTAATATTGAAGTAAAAAACATGTAACAGTGGAACATGTCCAGCATAACTTGTCTTCCAAATAAAATAGTAGATCTGATCTTGTGGGGTTTCAGACTTTTGCATTTTCTAATCCAATTATGTCAGAATCAAACCAAATGGAGGCTCTCTAGCAGCTGTAACAATTATGTCAGAATCAAACCAAATGGAGACTTTTGCATTTTCTTTGGTTACTTGATATCAGTATTCTCAGCTGTAACAATTTAATGAGGGACAACATGATCGAAATTTAGCTTCTATATGTTTTATAATCCAGCATTCCAATGTCAGTGAGAGTGTAAGATGTGTTGTGGGCATGCAATGCAACCATGAACCATATCATTTGTGGTACATGATGATGACAAGCCAGAATTATGCAATAATTATCACTGATCAAGTAACCATCAGGAACAAGGATAACTAATGGTCCATGTCTGCATATCACTGATCAAGTAGCCATTCCAGGCATAATTCCACAAAGGAGGCATAATTGCATATCCAGCCATTCCAGCCATTCCAGCCAATACTAAAGTTTAGGTACACATGACAGTCATCCCAAATACTTGGACACGCACAAACCTATACATATACTATATGCAAGTACCTGTAGGATGCACTCATACTAATTGTACAGGTAAACCATGCCCATTACCTACTGATACACATGTTAAGGGAACCAATGAGAGTGCATTGAAAGAGAATATACATATCACAATAAGCAAGTTCATGCTTCAGAAACAAATGTATCCAGAAACTTAACAGCATGTGTATCCGGAAACATTTATCAACAAGTTATATGTATCCAGAAACTAGCAGCATATATATCCAGATACGGCTATCAACAAGTTTGGCAAGGTTCAAAATATTACAGTCATCTAGATAGCAGTGCCACATAGTTTACCACAAATGGTATGACCATTTCGATGTAGGCAAGATAATGTAAACAGGTTCCATAAAATATTACTGTTGCATACAATTGATGAGAACACCTTACTGTTGCATACAATTGATGAGAACAAACACCCAGATTTTTCAGATTTTGTTCAAATCATGCCACATTAGCTATCATAATTTCAAGTATCTTTAGTACTCATCAAGTATCATAATTTCAAGTATCTCACAGAGATTAATATCCAAAATTGATAAAGCTACAATCATTTCACAACATTCGCATTTCAAAGAGAAACAAGGAAAAAAAAATCAAATTCCATTCCAACTATTAAAAAGCTCTTGTGCTAAGTTATCCCTCCATGCGCTCCAAGCATTTGAACTCTCGACAAATCTAATCCTCTCCCCCTCCAACCGTTCTGGAACATCAACTTGCTCTTCTTCCTCTTCATATGGGTCAACAGCCATTTGTTGTCGAATGTGGTTATGTAGAAGACAACAAGCAATGATTATCCTACATTGAGTCTTGACAGGATAATATGATTTGCTCCTAAGGATTGCCCATCTTCCTTTCAACATACCAAATGCTCTCTCTATCACATTCCTAGCACGAGAATGTCTCATGTTGAAATATTCTCTAGGTGTTTCAGGCAAGTGATCTGTCCCCCACGTCTTCAAGTGATACCTCTCACCTCTATAAGGTGTCAAAAATCCTTCACTGTTGCTATACCCAGCATCACATAAATAGTAATAACCTACGATTAAACAAAAAAAAGTGAGTGCTAAAACTTTGAAAGTTCATCACCAACCAACCTATATCAATAAGAGAATTTACCTCGAGGGACCACCAACCCGTTTCTCCTAGAAATAGCATCTCTGAGAACCCTAGAATCAGCTGTGGAACCCTCCCATCCAGGTAGTACATAAATAAATTGCATGTCTGGAGAGCAAACTCCCAAGACATTTGTCGCAATTTCATTTTTTCTTGTACGGTACCTAGGTATATCACCCTCTTGCACATTGACCTTGATATAAGTCCCATCAAGGGCACCAAGACAATTCTTAACAATTTAAATAACTAGTCAGTTATTTACTACAACCCTAAGAAAATCAAAATAAAGAAATTATAAGTGTACAATTACATTACCTTGAAATATTTCCAATGATCATCCGTGCTATTTTCAGGGATTGGCTCTGGCCGCTTTAACAAAAGTGCTTGACATCGTAACAAAGAGAGCAACACTTTGTTAACAACTCTGCTTACAGTCTCTCCCGACCTCATGAGTTGTCTCTGTATTATTCTATTCTTAACGTCATGTGCCAATATATGCAAGAAGATAGCTAATTGTTCTTCTATTGTCATGTTCTTAGTTGGTTCTAGTCGACCGGTCTCCCTAACCATATGGCATAAATTGTGGAAAGTCCTTCGATCCATACGGATGTTCTCAATGCACAATCGATCATTTTCAAACACTATTCTATTTAAGTTGACATGTCTCACTATATGCCTCTTGTAAGCATCCTCCCATTTTCTCTTTCTTGTAGCTTTTAGCTCTAAAATTATCATAATAAATATCATAGTCATCAGTAACAACAACCGATCTATCATATCCAGTTGAATTATCAAATAGATGAGTACCCTTCTATCTTTTGTCAAAGAAAGTCGGTCCATTTTCTGACATTGCAAATAAACAACATATTAATAACATATTATTTAACCTAAACCAACAAGTTTATGTCAGACTAATCAATTTTGAGTATAATTGCTTGAAAGCAATGTTCAAGTAGAGTCGAAGATTATCCCAAGCAGGAATACTTGTGTTCTCCAAAATGACAATGGAAATAACAACAAATTAATTTCCGAGAGAGTGTTATATTACTTTGAAATCAATGTCAAACAATCTGCAACATAAAACAATAGTGATTTTTGGATTCAATAAAAATGATACAAATTAAAGAACTCTACATTCATGGTGTCATTATGGTGCATGAGATATTGATGTCAGGATCAGAGTCTGATAATTGGAACGCATGACTGAAATCAAAAATACCCAAATCACAAATCAAAACCTAATCACCAAATCCCTCCAAAAAAATCAAAATTTAAACACAATATATAATTTATCTAGCAACCAAAACAACATCATAAAAAATTAACAAAAATTTAACCCAAAAAACCAAAAAAAACAAAAAAATTGAATAAATAGATATCCATACCTAGATCCGAGCGATCCGAGCGAGAGAGAGAGAGATCCGAACGATCCGAACGGGGGAGAGAGAGATCTGAGCGATACGAGCGAGAGAGAGAGAGAGCGTGCGCTCTCGTTCTCCAGAGATGAGAGAGAGTCGAGAGAGAGAGAGAGAGAGAAAAAGAGTGTCTCGAGAGAGAGAGAGAAATGATCGGGATTTTTAAAAAAAAATCAGTGGCAAACTGGTAAATAGGTTAAGTTTTGGGCTGATTTTATTCCCAGGTGAAAAAAAATATACCCACCTATTTCCTTGGGAATAGGTTTCCTACATTTCATGGGTAAACAATTTACCCTGGCATTCTTAATTCCTAGACATAAATTTGAATAGGTCAAACCAAACATGGGAATTGTTTTCCCATCCCAAATTTTCCCGGGCATAATTTTTTTTTCCGCGTACCAAACGGTCCCTAAGGAAGAGGGTCAATCTAGTCGAAAAGGTGAACCATGCTTTTCAATCATCTAAAACACAGTTACAATCTCAATAAATGGTAATAAAATTATTAAAGAATCTGACATCAGCAGCAAAGATCGTGGCACATTCGAGAAGTTAGCTTGCATTTTGTCCAAAATGGCATAATACAAAGTGGCGGGTCAGAAAAGTAAATCAGTTATGAACCCAAAAGGCAGGTGTGATCAATAAATCAAAATCTCTAGGTGGCTATGTGATTACAAAAATCTCCCATTGACATTGGGGTTGGTATTAACAATCACCTAACCTCATTATTCAATAAAAGGAAAATAATAATAGGTCCAGGATCCTGTAATTGAAGAAAAAGTTAAAAATAATGACAGGTCCAGGATCTAATGAAATCACTTGATATAACATTTGTTGCAGATAGTATTGGTACGTAAAGGCAATGGTATCCACCAACCGGCTAAGTAGGTTGCCCCAGAACATGAGCAACTAATTTCAACACTCAGATGGCGGAGAGTAGAAATGCAGGCATGTGGGACACTGTTCTAATACTTGCCCTACAAGATCTAGTGGATCAGAAGGACAACAATGTGGTTCTGATGGATTATAGTACAGTTGATAGCAGATTGCTTGCATTTGAATGATTGCCAGAGGGTAATCAAAACTACAAGGTGGACAGGAAGTCATTCCTCGAGTTAGTAGAGAAAGCTTTGCAAGAGATTGATGAGGTATTCACCTTTTGGTCTAGGCCAATCCACATTCCTCATCAGGCATAGCCAAATAATAGAGCTACAATCTATGATCCTACCAGTGGGCCGCAACTCTACGAGACACCCAGCAATAGATTGGCCTCAATACTGATATGAGGTTGTCAAATATGTCCAATTACCAGAGCAAAATTAGAGCTCTAGTCGAAATGCTACTTAAATTTTTTTAATTTGATTGGGGCAACTTTAGAACTTTTTCTGTTTTTAGTTGATTAGTCATTTGAGAACTGTAAATCAGACTCAGTACGCAATGACAGGTGTTAGGGGATACAATTTTTTCCCATTTTTGGCAAATTCCTTTCATTGAGCTTGGATCCTTGGGTCTGGTATCTCTCACTTATTTATGCTTCTCTCTTGTGAGCAAAGAAGAGAAGATGAATAGAAATTTTCTTTAGCAAGAACAAATCTCATCTTGTCCAGTGAATGCTAACCATTTCTGGAAAAAAAAAAAACAAAAAAAAAACAAACAAAAAAAAAACCATATATGATCTTCATGTTCATGTGTGTGTTTGATACATCTGTACTGTCAGTGCTGTTAACACTAACAACATGTGGAGCTTTCTCAACTAGAATGTGAAGCTACAAAGGCAACCCAATGCTGATGGAAATGGTCCATGTCAATTATGATGAAAATGAACCAAAAAGAAATCATTAAAAAAGTATAAACATGCACACTCTAATAATATCCTTAGGTAATCAAGTAGAGATCTAGATATCTAGATAGTCTACAGATGCAACCTTATCTTATGCAGCTAGCAGGTTCACGACTAGAAACAACTTCTAAGAGATTAAAATAGTAATATACCTTGGCGAGTGTATTTGCTGATAATGGAGCAATAATCATGAGATCCGCCCACTTCCTTAGCTCGATATGCAGTACGCCATCTCCAATCTTCTTCCAGCTGGACCATTCCTCGTCGTCTGTGTAAAGAGTTACATCCCTTGGAAGTGATGATTTATCTAGAAAATGTAATGATGACTTGGTGGCTACTGCTTTCACTTCAGCCCACTCACAGAAACTCCTACAGAGGCTTTCAAACTTGATAGCAGCAACACTACCGGAAGCAGCTAACAGGATGCGCGGCTTAGCAGGCTGGACACTGTCATGCATCAGTTTTTCTGGCATTGTGTCCATGTTAGCCATTTCTTACTTCCTAAAAAGTCGATTAAAATCCTTAATGCTGCACCACCAAAACAAAATGCATTGTAACTAGTAAGCATGTATATCACATGAGAATTTACTATTAGGCTTGTTTCTTTCTTTTTTAGCGTGAGATAATCTCATAAGCATCTATATCAAATGAAAATTTATAAGATCTCCGCTCTCACTTTAACAGTTTGGATGCCAAAGCATCAAACACAAGAAATAGTTCATTTGGAATAAAGGAAAACGCTGATAATCTCGAAAGAAAAAGAAAAACAACTGAGATCTTACAACTTTATCCAAAGTGAGGCTCATAGTTCAATGGAGAGGACGAGTAGCTTACAAGATATGAGGAATATTGCCTACTTAAGAACTTCAGATGATTGGCGATTCACAGCAAGGTTAGCGGTATCAGGCGATACAGGTATGCATCTGCAGATACAGATATGTATCGGCTGTATTATATCATTTTCGGCATGTCTGATCCAATACTCACCCCAACCAATATTGGTCAATAACGAATATTTGACTCTCTTTCCCGATCAATTCAGCAAGAAAAAAATTAAAAGGAAAATAACAGAAGTATGACAAAAAGAAAAAAAAACAATGTCGATCCATATTCAATCATGCCAAACATCAACATGACACAGTATGTCGATAAAATTCTTTATCAACAGAATGTAACCATTAACATTCGTTGAAAGTTGCATACAATAAAATTCACAATGTACATGCATCTTAAATTTAATATTACTCCATTTAAAACTATCTATTGTGGGGGTACATTGTTTAAAAGCAAGTAGAATGAACAACAATATCTATAGTTGATGAACCAATAGTGAACATTATTTCATTCAAAACCAATGGGAACAACAAATAATATATAAGATTGATGCCTAGATGTATCAAATATTTTTCTAGTTTTTAAAATAGATTCTTATTATTTTTTGGCTTTCAGGAACCACGAACTCCGAAACTCCAATCCCGAACTAACAGAACTGCCGAAACCACCAATACTAATACTCATTAGAAGGGTTTGAAGCCGACTATGATACTGCAGATCTTGGACTATAGGTACATCACTCCTAACGAAGTCTGAAATTGATGTAGATTATAGATGCTTCTACGGTAAGGGCTAGTTTAGTTCACATTTAAAACGGTAAACTGCAAATGGCAAATGGAAGTTGCAAGAAGAAAAAAGCAAATGCCAAAGCACCAACTGTATTGTGTTTGCTTCGTAATTTTAACTTGCAAGCACAAACGACGACTTAGAAATATAAATTACTGAAAAGTACATTTGCTATGGAGGAGATTTTTTATATGATTATGACATTATGTTCTAAGCAGCCGACATTCTACTACTTGACACGACTTTATTCGATCCATAATCTTGGCTTGGCTTGGCTTGGCTTGGCTTGCATATGCATGATGGTAATGCATATTAGTTGAACTACTCTTGAATGAAATTACAATTTTACAGACTCTGATACGATTTATATATGCACTAAGTTTCATTTCCAATATCAACTAAATTTCCAGCTGATATCCTGTTCCATTGCTGATAATACTTGGCTTGAACTGGCTTAAGTGCTTAAATTACACTGATATAAACACAAGCATTAAAAAATTCTCAAAACAAAAACCTATTGGAGTTCCACTGCTGATAATATGCTACTAGCTGGCATACATATGGGAAATAGGGATTGTCATATGGATAATAAGAGTGAAAATGGTGTTCCAATCAATCTTCATTTATGCTTAAAATCCTCCAAGATGACCTCAACAAGCTAGCGCTTTCAAAGCTCCACCATTAATTGCTCAGCTCAAAATCCTTAGGCCTCCAGCATCAAATATTCCAAGCAAGCGAAGTTTCCTCCCCCACTCTTCCACTGAAGAGGAAGAAAAAGACAACAACAAACAAGATATCCTACCAAAATGCCAAGGGCATAAATGGAATGGAAGGCAACATTTTCCGTGCGTCCCATTGGCCCTTCCTCCAACGTTTGAATTTTACCGTTTGTGTTTGGTGAAAACGGCAAATGTTGGGAATCAAACGAGTCACCTTTTGGCATTTTCACCAAGATATCAACAGAAACCTTAACCTTTCTATTTCACACGGGACCGTTAGGAACCAAACGTCAGCTTTTGGCATTTTCACCAAGACGTCGACGGAAACCATAACCTTTCTATTTCAAATGGGAACCAACTGGCCCTAAGTATTATATATAGAAACAAACTTACTTGTTTCCATATGGATTCCTCCAACTGATACTCTCGTACTCTCAACTGCACAATGTATTGGGAGATGAGCACCTTAGTTTCAAAAAAAAATTGATAAGTTTGTCATCCATTGTGTTCTTTCTAGGTCATCTTTGTAGCCCGTGAGGTTTAAAAAGACTAAATTTAATTATAAACGAGTTAAAAGAAGCCATAATAATTTTACCTGGAATACATCATAAAACTAATGGGAAAATCACCATAAAGATTTCAGCCACTTATTCATGGCCAAACTTTCTATTAGGTATAAAACCTCAATAGATAAAAAATCATCACAAGACTTTCTATTAGGGTGCATTTGGTAAATGGTGTATATTGTATCCTATGCCAAATTCTGCCAATGTTGTGGATGCTGGATTGCAATTTGAGTTTTGAAATGTCGGATGTCAGAGACATTTTCAAAATGTGGAATACAAAATAAATATATCATATATTATATTTACTAAATGTCCTACATAATTATGATTTCTAACTACAACATAATTTAACTGTCCTAAAACTAAATTAAATTTTGTATAGCATACTACTTTAATGATCTTCAAAGGGAGTCCACGCAACAGGTGGCTGAGTCCAGCAGGTGGCTCGGTTGGCCGATTAAGGGAGGAGGGTGTAATTAGGGTGGGCACGGGCTGGGTCGGGCCAAATTTGATGGAAACGGACCATATCCGTTCTTTGGCGGGGCAGGGCAGGGCTGGGCCGGGCCGAAAAAGAATTGGAACCGGACCGAAGTCAGCCATTTTGAAATGGATCCGAACCGGAACCGGACCAGCCCGCGGATCCAAACATTTTCCTATAAAAAATTCAGCAAGTATGCAAATTGATATAGCATACTTCAACACTCAAATAGCCATCCATTAAGCTTCAAATTTGTCTCAAATGTAATAGGAATCCAACTTTAGTATCGTAAACATATGCCCAGAATAACAAGAAGACCCTTTTGATTCACTAAACCATAACAACAAAACAATGTTGGTTTACTTCGGATTCCCATCTTTCTTAATACAGCAATACAACTTATTCTATTGATCTTCTTCTTCCAACAGAGCTAGAAGAAAGAAGAAGAAAATAAACACTACCACTCTCTTAACAGGTTAGTAATGTGCATTATATATATATATAGGAAATTGCTATATATGGAAATTAGTGAGAAACCCAATTTCGGGGTTGGTTTGTATGAAAAACCCACCCGCATGATGGATTTTATGAAATACCCAGAATTATATATTTTCACGTTAAATATTCCAAATTTCCCTTTAGATGCCTTGTATTTTACAAAATTGTCATCTTTATAATACCATAACTACCCTTCGCACAAACTCATATTTGGATTGCGATTTTCGTCTTCTTCTTCTTCACGAGAGATTTGAATTCCATTGCTCTCATCTTCAACAGAGATCGCAAAGATCGTTCGTAGTTCATTGTACTTTTCTTCAGTCGAACTCCGATCATCGCTCATCATCATCGTCGTCGTCGTGGAGAGATTTAAAGTTTTCCGACAATTAGGTCAATTGTAGAGAGAAGAACTTCTTCTTTTCCATAAGAGTTAGCATCATTTTGAAAGAAGAACGAAAACTCTTAAATTTTTGTTCCTGACAAATTTTTTCCACAAAAAAACAAAAAATTAGGTTTTAGGTTTCTGTCGACTTTTCTCCATAATTCTCCGTGATTTTAACACGGAGAATGACTCCGTGTTAAAATCACGGAGAATGGCCATTCTCCGTGCAAAAACCACGGAGAATGGCCTTATCCATGTCAAAATGACGGAGAATGGCCATTCTTCGTGTTAAAATGACGGAGAATGGCCATTCTCCGTGTAAAAATCACGGAGAATGACCATTCTCCGTGCTAAAACCACCGAGAATGGCCTTATCCATGTCAAAATGACGGAGAATGACCATTCTCCGTGTCAAAATGACGGAGAATGGTCATTCTCCGTGTTAAAACCACGGAGAATGATCATTCTTCGTGCCAAAACCACGGAGAATGACCATTATTCGTGCTAAAACCACGGAAAATGGCCTTATCCATGTCAAAATGACGGAGGATGGCCATTCTTCGTGTTAAAATGACGGAGAATGGTCATTCTCCGTGTTAAAACCACGAAAAATGGCTCCGTGATAAAATGACTGAGAATGGCCATTCTCCGTCATTTTAACACGGAGAACGACTATTCTTTGTCAATTTAACAAGGAGAATGGCCATTCTCCGTGGTTTTAGCACGGAGAATGGCGATTCTTCTTGTTAAATTGACGGAGAATGGCCATTCTCCGTCATTCTAATACGGAGAATGGTTATTCTTTGTCAATTTAACAAGGAGAATGGCCATTCTCCGTAGTTTTAGCACGCAGAATGGCCATTCTTCGTTGTTTTAGCACGGAGAACGGCCATTCTCCGTGATATTACCACGGAGAATGATCATTCTCCTGCATTTTATGGCAAGTTGAAACTTTGAAGGGTCATAACTTTTGACTGGAAGGTCGAAACGAGGCCCAGTTTGTCGCAAAAGGAGCGTATTTTCGAGGAGTCGGAGATTAACAGCTTCTCCGTTAGTCGGCCTTCCGAAATTTTAGAATCGCGAAAAAAATGATGTTTGGACCTCCGTTTTAACAGTTTTACCGTTTGTCCGTCTTTCTGAAATTTTTCGACGAGTTTTTGAAGTAAGGTCTGAAGATTTAGGAGGAGAAAACCTAGATTTGAAACTGAACGGCGTATGGAAGAAGAGGAAGTATCGAAATATTCTTATACACACACATGCCTTACTTTGTTCAGGCATGTGCCTCGCTTTTCTGCTTTGCGCCTAGACCACGAAGGACATTGGCTCCAATATTGACCTAGTCACCTAGGTTGGTTATAATTATTATTCATTTTCTTCTTTAGATCAGGGGAAGTATGTTCTACACTGGAACCAGAAATTGTAAGGTTATTGCATAAAGTAGGTCCCTAGTCACTATCATATGAAGAAGCATAATTAAAACCATTATTTGTTTACTGGGGTGAAATCATTCTTAAAACTCTCCATTTGATAGCTATATAGCTATAATTGCTATGTTGTACTGGACACTAGGCGATGCGTCAACCCACCCGCCTCGCCTAGGCGTCCGCCCAAGATACAACTACTACTATTTTGCAGAAAATTCTGCAGTTATGTATATTACTGTTATTACAATAAGCAATACAACATGAACATCCACTAATGGACATAACAACATAGCCTTAACATGAACATAACATAAATGAAGACTAAAGAGAGAAAAGATATAAAGAATTCAAATAATGAAAGCAAAAGAAAAAGAAAAGGTTGAATAAAAGAAAACGTTCATGTTCATATAAGAAGCAACAAAAGCATAAAAGTAAACAATATAATAAACATTAACATAAATTTATCCATGGTCGACCCTAGGGTCCCGCCTTTAAATTCCTCAGGTCGACCCTAGGCACCCGCCGCCTAAGCGCGCCTTGGCGTCCATCGCCTCACATAGTGTATTTTTTTACAGGTCGAGGCAAGCTCCTCTCAACCTACACGCCTAGGCCGCAGTCGCCCGTGACAACATAGTTTGATAGAACAACTTCCTCTATTAGCAATTGTGTAGAAGTAGGCTTTACTTAGAATATTGGTATCAGAAACTATTAAATGGATTTGAAAGGAAAAGATTTGGGAGAAAGCATCTGACAGTAGTTGTTTGCATTGTTTTCAGTTGTTTCTTTCAGGATCATTTGTAAAAACAAATAATTATGAAGCATTTAGTAATTAGTTCTGGACAAAATGTATAAACTTTTGTTGTATTTGTGTTACAAAATTATACGCATGTATACTTGTAGGCTATGTTGTATTGGGCGCTATATGAGGCGAGGCGAGAGCCCACCCGCCTCGCCTAGGCGTTCGCCCAGAACACACTGCTATTTGGCAGAAAAATATATAGTTATGTATATTACTATTATTACACAGTTGCTATTTTCAAGGAAAAGAAAAAGAAGAAGCAAAAAAATAGAAATTGCAACAAAAAATAAAAGCATCATAAAAGAAGAAGAAAAAACAGAAGTAGCAGCAAATTGGATAGCAAAAGAAGAAGATGATGAAGAAAAAAAAAACAAAAGTAACGGAAAAAACAAAACCAGCATAAAATATCCGACTTCCAACCGCCTATAATTTTCTCTGGTCGACCCTAGGCGGACGTCCAGGCGCGCCTAGGCGAGAATCACCTAGACCATGGAATTTTTTCCGAGGTCGAGGCGAGTTATCCCTACCTGCACGCCTAGACCGCCTAGTAGAAAAGCGAGGCACATGCAGAAAAGCGATTATAAAGAAAGTGCATGTGTCTCGTTTTTCTACTTTGTCACAAGCGACGCCTAGGCGTGCAGGTAGGAGAGAACTCGCCTCGACCTGGAGAAAATTTTCCTCGGCTAGGCAATTATCGCCTAGGCGCCTGGATGCCCGCCTAGGGTCAACCAAAGGAAATTATAGGCAGTTGGAAATCGGATATTTTCTATTGGTTTTGTTTTTTCTACTACTTCTATTTTTTTTCCTTCATCATCTTCTTCTTTTGCTATACAATTTGCTGCTACTTTTGTTTTTTCTTCTTCTTTTTTGCTGCGTTTGTTTTTTGTTTCTTTTTTTCTGCAAGTTCTTTTTTTTTTGCTTCTTCCTCTGCTACCTTTTCTTTTTCTTGAAAATAGCAACTGTGTAATAATAGTAATATACATAATTGTTCATTTTTCTGCAAAATAACATTGTGTTCTGGGCGGGCGCCTAGACGCGCCTATGCGAGGCGGGTGGGTTGTCGCCTCGCCTAGCGCCCAGTACAATATATATATATATATATATATATATATATATATATATATATATTGTCAGCCTTAATTCCATTTCAAGGATATATTGATACTTACAGGAGCCACTTGATAGCTTTACAGATCTCTTTAACCTCCAATTGGGCTCGTGACAGTGTGTCGGTATAGCGGGATGCAGGACTGGTGTAGAAGGTGAGGGTGGCAGAGTTAAGGAGCGGCGGCGACATGGCGTCGGGGGGTGTGCGACAGTACTGCGAAGGCAAGGGCGTGCGTGAGATTCAGGTGAGAAGGTCGACGGCGTGGCGTCGAGGCTGTCGGCACATCGGCGGCATCGTGAGTAGGCCGAACGCATGGGGAGGAATTACGAGCGAGGAGAAGATGAGAGATGAAAGAGAGAGGATTTCCTTTAGAATAAATTAGGATCGGACTGAATTTGGGGGTCACGTGTAGGATTTCATAACAAACGGGTTGTTTTGGAAACACACCCCACCCCCTCCCGTGAATTTCACCTGCCACGCCCGTCCCGCCTTGTTTAATTTTGGAAATTTAGGAACCGACTTGTTTGGATAATTAATGGTTCGGACCGAGTCGAAACCACGGGTCCTGGACCCTTATGCCCAGTCCTAACAAAAATGCAACGTTATCTTGGGCATTTGCCATCTCCAATTCAAAATTCCGTTTGACTAGACTTCCCACCCAATCACCAAGAAACACATTTCATAAGACCTATAGAGGAATATGAAGATTGCTTACGAGATGCAATTGACAATCAAGATAGATGACAGGTGGACCTGAAATGAGGAAGTCGAGAACATCCTTAACATAGTGACCGAGTTCCAGGAAGATTCTTTATGATAGAGAGGTTCATTTCAGGAGAACATGTGAAGCAGGAGAGAGAGACATAAGAAGGTGTGGCACTGATGGCACTCCACCATTTGAATCCAGAAATATGGAAAAGGGGTAATGTCAACTTCATGTGGATAAATATATGATATATATCTAATAAAAGAAGAGGCAACTTCAAGTGGAAAAACACATTTAAGACGAAAGAGAGGAGAAGGTGGCGAAGACTAATAAAAGCAGCAGCAACAACAACAACAAAGCCTTTAACTTCTTCGGATTAGGTCACCCTATATCCTATTAGGGTTCTTATGATAGTGGCATGACAATGATAAGTTCGATAATGGGATTGGTGACCTAATTTGAAGAAGTTAAGGCAGTTGCCACATTCTTTATCTATTGTAGCCTGGCTGAAACAAACAAGAAAACTTCAACTTGAATCCCTATCACATGCTTTCTGATGACTGGCAGGTCAAAATCCCAACTTGCAGTAACAAGTGGCATTAGGTATCCTATCATTTATTAATCTAATAAATAATATTTGCAGTTGCTAATAGTTTACTATGAGTGCTAGTGCCATGTCTAGATAGAACCATAGAAGATACATCTTAATTATTGGTATTTTTAAAATTTTGTTGAGACAAAATTGTGTGAAATACTCCAACCATGCAACACGAAATTTATAGTTATATTGTTTTGGTGTACTATAGTGTTCAAGTCATTGTCAGTGCACCAAAACTACAGAGCTGAGATGAGATTTGGGTTAAATATTATATTACTCCATACCCGTTTTAGGTCGAAAGTTGGATTCATATATATTCTGTAATCCACTTACAATGTGCGCTAGAGAGATTTGAACTTGGGTTGCTCTCGTACATTATTGAAGTCCCTACCACTACACCAAAACTCCAAAGTTTTGATGGTTAAATATTGTATCGTTTCGACAATTACATGTTAAATTCCCTGGTACCTCATTAAAACTCCAGATTTGTGGTGAAGATTGAGGGTTAGTTATTATATTAACTTATTGAGTATATAAGTCACCTAATTCTAGTGTATTTTTAATAAAATTCTCCAAAATTTATGAATTGTTAATAAGTCCCCCAAATCAATATAAAATAGAGTTATAAGTCTCCCACAGTTACTGTTTGGTTTACCTTAACCCAACCCACAACTTGAGGTAACTAATGGACGGTTTTGCTTTGTTAACCATCCAAAACTTTTTCTTCTTCATCCCCCACCCCTAATTTTATTCCCAACAAAAGAAACCCTAAATCATTTTTTCCCAAAACTAATGTCATAATTACGATCGATTTTCAATAAACACTTGGTCAACACAATTGATAACATCTAAGAATCATATTTTGGTGGTGTATTTACTATTTAGAGATACTGATAAGTTATTCAAACAAAATTTAAATTTGCACAGTTTGAGTTTGATTTCCCAAGTAGTTTTGATCATATTATTTCCTTCTAATATGTAGATTATAAAATTGGAAATAATTTTATATTGTTGTTGCTAGGGTTTGAATATGAAGAGAGTTAAATTGGTTTGCATGAGAAGATAGGGAGAAAGAAAGAAAGAAAGAAAGAAAAGGACCATGAGAAGACAAGGAGAAAAGAGAGAGGGGTAGAAGATGGATTTCTTTTAAGGAGGAAGGTTGTGAGAAGAGAGAGAGAGAGAGAGAGAGAGACTTACTTGAGGAAGGTGAGAGAGTTTAATGAAGGTTGAAAGAGGTTGGCAATGGTGAATAATGGAGAAGGATTTACTTTAAATAATCATTGCCTTCACTATTAGAAGGACAAAACAGTAAAAAGAAATCTAGTTGAATCTAACGGAATATTCTTTTTTAAATGGGTTAAGTTAACCAGAGGAAGTCATAACACTATTTCCAGCTGATTTGAGAAACTTATTAGCAATTCATTAGATTTGAGGAACTTTTTTAAAAATACACTAGATTTGGGAGACATGTATGCAAATACCCTATTGGAAACTCCATAAGTGACCATCACCCAATTCAAGACTATACCTGGCATCGCAAATTTTGGGTCAGTTCTGGGTCCTTAAATAAGGACCCAACCCAATTCGTTCATCATCAATTTGGAGTGGCACCTGGAACTCTACACAAAGACCATACCATATTCATTCAGTACTAATTTCAACTTGGGCCAGGATCTTCGCATTCCGGGGGCCTAGGTATCTGCATAGAAACCATGCCCAATTCATTCACAATTAAATTTGCCTCACGTCCATAGTGCTATTTACTACCAGGATTTTGGCATGATTTTACCCTGATGATGATAAGTAAAAAAAAAAAATTCAGAAAGTCAACTCTATCATAAGCTGGCCATCTCTGATACATGACTCGAGGTCACATTAAAATAGATCTTGCCTAAAGGTCATTTCCATCCAGGACCTACCGCTAATGTGGGACGGTACCTGCACTATAGAGTAATGAGGGATCCAAATTTCTCAGCATACTGAGATCTTGTTTCTTTATCTTGTAGGACAGTGTATGTACACAAGATTCCTTTGAACAATATGCAGGTAACGTTTCGGAAATCCCAGGGATAAGGATCTAGCATTGCCGCCTGAATGCAATACGATTCCAGCCGTTTTTTCTTTCCTTCCTCAGAAACTTAGAACCAACTTAGCAGCATCACAATTGACGATCTATTCCGCCTAATAAATAGTCCATATTCATGTATAGAAAAGGATACCCTCCCAAGCCCAAGACATCCCAGGCCTTCACATTCAGGCATCAGATAGTGCACTTAGGACTAACATCCTATATAGCCTAGTATATAGAGACAGTTTGCCTCATCCTCATACAAGTTGTCAATATTTAGACCTTTCATCCTGTTGATTGGACAAATTACATGCTTAATTACTCTTTTGGCTAGTCCCTTCATCAGCATCATTGAAATTAATCTCCAATAGTTCCCTATGCTTGTCAATTGCGCCAGTTTTGAATAAAGACTTGTATTCTAACAGAGTTTTGTAACCTTCTCCATGGGAGTTTGCAATATTTACTACTATCGCATTCTTGTAGGGGAAAAATTAGTCAATAAATATATTTTCCTTTCCTTTTGTTGGATAAGATCGCAGATATTGTCCTTCAAATGGAATTACATCAAACACCAATAACCTACACCAAATGCTACAAAAATAAAATTCTTTATAGTTTCTCCTCCAAACTCTATCCACGGGCAAGTCCTTCGACATAAGCAGGGCCGGAGCTAGGATTAAAATTCTGGAGAGGTCGTCGTACTACATATTAGAAAAAGTCGTCATGTTAATTGAACTTCAATAATATATATATATATATATATATATATATATATATATATATATATATATATATATAAGAGGTAGTAATAAATAAAACTTTCAACAGAGATGAGATTCAAACTCATATCTTTCATTTATTCTTTGTGTAATTGAGGTCAAACTGATATATATGTTAAAATTACAGAAAATCTATATAGTAAATAACATTTTTTTTAATTGGGGGGCCGGGTCCCCCCTTGGAGTCTTATGTAACTCCGCCCCTGGACATAAGTATAGGTTTACTCGGTGATTCTGAAAAAAGAATGTTCATATTCTTAGCAGCGACAATGGCGTCAACTCCATGGCAAATTCCCCACTTTTTCTTTTCGATCAATTATATTACTATCACCAACCACATGATAACTATTCTAACCATAAAATTCCCAGTTAGAAAAAATTAGTGGCATAAACGAGTAAAAATCTAATCTTTTATATAAAATTCACAACCCGAACATATATGGGCGTCACCAATTTCCTTCGGAGAAGAAGAACACAATAATATCTCTAAAAATCCCCAAAATGTTACCATTCTGCAGCATAATCGAGTAAAAATCGTAAGTTTACGTAGCACTCGCAAATAATTTCTCTTGGTTACTTTCTCGAGCAGCTCTCTTGCGGCGAAGACAGGCGCGGTCTCGAGATCGAACGCCGACCCGGATCCGAGACCCGATGGCCCGCCAGTTCCTCTCCACCTTCCTGACCTTGACCTCGATTTCGCCGTTATCGGGTTTGGAGCAGGTCGGATCCGGATTTGGGAAGGGTACCGGGTTTCCCTTTGGAAGAGGAGGGGGGGGGGGGGGGGGGGGGGGGGGGGGTGGGGGTTGGGGACTGGAGCGGGGAACTGGGAAGTAAGTGGGTGATGGATTCCATATTTTATATGAGGAACTTATATTTTTATACAGAAATTTTCATAGGAAGCGTGAGTTTTGTAAAGGGTCCGACTATTGGCACCCCACCCATTTCTAAGGACACCCCAAAAAAATTAAAAAACATGTTAAAAGACCAATATACCCCCAAACGTTTTCTTAGTACACCCCAAAAAAAAATCGCGATGCGCTCGACAAATACTGGTCGAACAGACAAGGTCTGTTCGACAAGTATTGGTCGAACATGTCTTGACATGTTCGACCAATACAGGTCGAACAGACCTTGTCCGTTCGACCAGTACAGGTCGAACCTACTGCGCCCAAATTTTTTTTCACTTTTTTGTTTCGGTCGCGGTCGTCGGGAATCGGAGAGGGGGAGGAGGAGGAGGAGGCGGGTCGGGATGAGGGGGGGTCGGAGGAGGAGGAGGTGGGTCCGGGGGAGGGGGGGGGTCGGAGGAGGAGTCGGGGAGGAGGAGGAGGAGGAGGGGGGTTCGGAGGAGGAGTCGGGGAGGAGGAGGAGGAGGAGGAGGAGGAGGATGGGGGGGTTCGGAGGAGGAGGAGGATGGGGGGGTTCGGAGGAGGAGTCAGGGAGGAGGAGGAGGAGGGGGGGTCGGAGGAGCCAGGGGGGAGGAGGAGGAGGAGGAGGAGGAGGAGGAGGGAGGGATGGGGTGTGCTTAGTAGGGGAGGGTAGAATAGGAATAAGGAATTTTTTTTTTTTTTTTTTTTTTAATGGGGTGTCCTTAGAAATGGGTGGGGTGTCAATAGTCGGACCCTTTTGTAAAATGAAACTGAAAGAACAAAATTTTGCAAAATTACAAAACAAGAAGTAAAATGTCTTATGGTTTGACTTTTTTAAACAAACGCTCTATGGTAAAATATTTTTGTCGAAACTGGATATTAGTTTCCCATTTACTCACACTAATAGCATTAACAACTTACTAATTTATACTAATAAAAAAAGACAATTTCTATGGGCACCACAAGATTTACTGGAGGCGTCATTTTACTAGGGGACAGCCCAGGTTTGAGTAACTTTTACTGGAAACGTCCCGAAAATTACTTGGGGGCACCCCAATATTAGGATTTTCTCTCTCTCTCCTCTCTCCTCCTCCTCCTTGCTCCTCCTCCTCCTCCTCCTCCTCCTTGCTCCAGCGGAAGGGTAGCGGGAGTGGATGACGTGCGTGAAGTCGAGGTCGGCGGCGGTGGAGGAGCGGAGGACAGGGCCGGAGGAGGAGGAGGAGGCGACGGCGGTGGAGAATCGGAGGGGCCGGAGGAGGAGGAGCAAGGAGGAGGAGGAGGAGAGAGGAGGAGACATGGATGGATGGATGGATGTAGGTGCTGCTGCTGCTTCTTCTTCTTCTTCGAGGACTGCCAACTTGTTGGCAGTCCTAACACATGTTAGGACTGCCAACATGCTGGCAGTCCTAGGACTGCCAGTAAGTCGGCAGTCCTAACATATGTTAGGACTGCCAGCATGTTGGCAGTCCTACTTGCTGGAAAAAATTGGGCTAGCCCCAAGTAAAATTTTTTGATGGCAAACTTGTAATTTTTTGTAAAAATTTTGGGATAGCCCCAAGTAATTCGTGTGGTGCCCTTAGAAAAAGCCTAAAAAATGGTTATTATACCTCTAAGTTTTGGATTTATAACACAGAGTACTCATATTTTTAAACTAATTACACTGACCAGTACCACCACCATATTTTATATTTACTACACAAGATACTCCTACTTTAAAATAAAAATAAAAAGTTATAACACTAGCTAACTAGACTTATTTTTGTATTTTTTTTTCTAAAGAGAGGGATGATCAGTGTAATTAGTTTAAAAGTACGAATACCATGTATTATTGAACTATCGAAAACTTTTCCTAAAGTGTTGGATTCCAACCGGCAGTTGACTCAAAAAACGTTAAGTGGCGTTTCGTGAAGGTTGGAAAGGTTTGGTAATTCTATGAATCAATTTTCTGTCTTGAATTATGCAGTCGAAAATTTTTTAATTTTCCTTTTATTTGTTTAATTTTCACAAATATTTATTTATTAATTCCATTATGATATTGTTACTTAAATTCAACCCGTGTCATAGAAAGTATTATCGTTCAAAAAAATTACAATTAATGCACCCACCAACATTAATTCTTAGGAAAGTAAAACTATTTCCAAATGAGATCATGGATTTTACTTTTCCACCTTTGTGGGAACTGAAACACTCCATATTTTTCCAAACTACCAATTTCAGACTTACAAACCTGAGAAGGAACCCAAAATTCATTTTCAAGCATCCCAAATTGAACCAAATAGCACCATATGGACTTGTATAACCTATACAATAAAGTTTTTTGATATGCTCAATTATCCCATCGTCCCTATCATTGACCTTTTGTAACCGTCATTCATCTCTTCATCAACTTCCACAATTTTTTGTGGTACTTTTATCATCACCCTCCTAATTTTAATCATAAACTCTACAAAGAATGGTTAATTTGATCCCATCCTTGAACAGTAACATATAGAATGCACTGGCGATGAATGATATTGCGCTTCATTCGTGCACCTAAAATTGGTTCAACAAATCTAACATAGAGATCTCCGAACATAAATTCTTGATATTTAGAAAATATTAAAAAAATAGAAGACATCTTATGAAGAATTATTCAACTCACCCAATAGCAATTGCAATCGTGTCATGTTTATTCTTGTTGAATAGTGAGTCGATAGTCTTTCATATATTTGACGTCGATTAATTTACAACTTATAATATGCTAAAGAGATCGTGTGAAACACTTCTCTACAAGATATACTCCGCTTTAAATTTGAAGTTCTCAATTAATTTCTTTAAAGCTTCGCATTTTCAAGTGTATTCTATGGAGCAAATGTGGAGTCGCTCAACAAACTCTCAAAGTTATTTATCAACAATATATGACTCTAGGTAAGTCCGCAAAATCGTGTAATTGAAAACAGTAAGCACCAAGATGCCAAATCCACCATTACCTTTGTTATTCATCGCGAAACATCGGTTGCTCTCTTCACCAAAGAAAATTATATATGTAAAGACCAATCATGTTCCTTGTTGGTCTGATACCATGTGGAAAGCTCCCGCTTTCTCAAGTAATGTGATATGCACACTAACCAACATAAGATGTGGTCATGTGGGCTAAGCCATTGCTTCAGGTCCATTCAATTCTTCATAGATCTCATCCAATTTGGTCATTGACTCATAAAAAATTATCAAACTTAGATGTGTTGGTGTGATAGTTAGGCCATCTACAATGTCATTTCTATCTCCCCATTTCTATGGTAGTAACACATTTTAGAAAGGAAAAAAAAAATTCACCTAGTAGTTTCCATTCCAATTTTCATCCTACTTGGGCGTTGAAGTAGGATGAAAAAATTGTTTCAAATATGTAGAAACTCTTATAGAAATTATCCATCTTAATATTTGTCATACATCCAAACTAAATTATAATATTCTCCTATCTTAATAATAGGCAACGTCATGTAAGATATAAATTGAGAAACATTGGAGAATATATAATATTTATTTTTCAACTTTTGAAAAATATTATTTTGTGACGTGATTTTTTTTTTTTTTTGCTTGGGTGATCGTCCCCTGTCTAATACGAGTCCTGGCTCCGTCCCTGCCTACCACTACATATGACACTTAGACTTTGCAGCTCATGACTATTGAGTTACATAACTCATGACCATTTGCATTACATAACTCATATATTACAATCCAACTTATTCATAATAAAAATGCTAACCTATTCTTCATAGAGTGCACTTTAATTTCAACGCACAAGATAGTACAAAACCATTCATAGTACGTAACAATGTGTTAGTGAAAAAATAATAATATAGTTCACTATATCAAATTTCATATCGAAGATGAGCAAGAGTACTTTCAGGTTGCTCTTCCTGGACATATGTTAGATTCACGAGACCTAGTCAAAGCTGCAAAAGAATTCAAAAAGATTATTCCAAGAAATACTTTTTTTGCTGGTCAATTTGAAATAACAATTTAATCTGATCAACTTTGCTCACTAACACACAATCAAATAAGGACATTTTAGAGGGAAAAAAAGAAAGAAAGAAAGAAAAGGAAAAAAAACAGAAAGAGTTCAAAGTTGTATTTGTTGAACCATTGGCTTCTTCCCTTGGCTTGTGTGGATGGATTTACAAAAACGATCAGGGTGACATTGTTAATATAAAGTACAACCAAAAGAAATTACTACAAATATTGGTATATTGGTTCTCTCGCCCTTAGTCTTCTAACTTGTTGTGAAAGAAGACACACCTTAGAAGTTTTTACTCTTGAAAGTCCAGCAAATTTACAAAAAAAAAGTATCAATGTTGTAAGATATTTTACTATAACGTGTGGTCATTTGGGGTGAGCATTGGATTAATTCGATTCAAATCGAAACGGATAACCGAAAATCGAATAAGCAAAATCAAAACTGAACCGAATTGACCCCAAATCGAATTTAATATATTATAATATTAATAATATAATTAATAATTATAATAATTATTAATTATAATAATTATTATTAATATTATAAATATATAATATAATATTACTTGATTGTAATATATAGAAGACTCATTGGGTTGGGAATCCTACAAGAAGTTATTCTAAATCATATCTTCAATTCTATTCGCAGACTCACAGCTAGTACTACTAAGTTGAAGTACTAACCATGAGTTCGCAACCTTATGCGAAATCTGACCCGCATAAACCACCAAAAAAACTTGTTACAACCTGCACCCACTTTTTGGGATGCGAGTACGTGGACAAGTTCAGCCTACACCACAGTGTCGACGGTAGTACGCTGTCTATGATAAGCATTATCCATACAAGTACACAATCCACATATATCATCCACAACTAAGTCAAGATAAAGAGATTAAACTTAAAATTCTCAATAAATGATTTAAAGAAAGATCCACTACAAATCAGCTAGTCTCGGGAACAAACCCGCTAAAAATAAATATAAAACAACTATAACTAAAGTCCGCTAAGCTCACAAGCTAAGAATAACACGAAAGAGCATAAAGAAGAAATATGCTACTCCACATCAGTAGAAGCAACCGGCACATTGATAATGTCAACGTCACCAAGATACGCACCATAAACCTCGGGGCAAACCACGTCGTCTAAAGCTGAAAAAACAGTTATCCAATCAGGATTGGAGCAAAATCACCATAACACTACACTACACAATATAATATACAAGCACGCAGAATAGCAACAAAGAGAGGATGAATATAACATGATACCAAAAGAGACCACTATATCTTGGAAAATAGTTTGAGAGTACAATTATGACTTGGAGCAGTTGAAGGTATAACTAAGACACAAAGACAATATGAGAGAACGACAAATATAAGACGAACCACTGGACAATATGTCAATATGAATCAAATCACGTATATTGTGTGTTTTAGAATACAAGTGTTCCTCATGTGGACGGGTTAGGACATCTGACAGTCAGTACGTGAGGTACAACGACTGCTAGTAACATTGACATTGGAAAAACTTGTACATTGCGTTAGACCACATACATACTAGCTGTATTCCCCCTTCTGACTCTCTCACAAGTAAACATGTTCACTTTAACATTAATTTTAAACTTTAAACATTGAACATTAAATATTGAACAAAAGCAGTAAGTGAACATGTATGACCATGATAATAATTATAACTCTCGTGCACAGTAATATGAAAGATAATCAATAGTTAAAAAAGAAGAATAACATGCAACATAGAATAAAAGCAACATAGACCATAGTGATACTTGCCTTGCTCCGCTAGTTGATGAAGTCACAACTCAAGATGTCTAAATTGATCTACTCCCTCACATAAATAATCATAAGTTAGATTATTAAAATTTTACTCTAAAAACCCTAGAAAGTGGCTAATAATTTAACATAATTAATTATATTTAATTCTAAAATAAATCATCTAAAAAACTAATTTAATCTAATATAGTTCTAAAATAAAAGTTAAATACAAGTCTTTGGCCCGAGAAAGTCACAGTTTCCAATTCAGAACTCGTGGCACGCAAATCGAGGTGCATCGATGACTAAATAGTCAAACGGTACAAAATCCATGATTTGGGTGTGCACCCTAGTAGATTTCAGTGCCACGAGTGCACTGGAATCTACCGTGCCATAAAATCACGCTTTGGTCTAAAGATATCGCTATTATGGCTAACCGTGACAAAATCGTTGATTTATCTTCAAAACTAAATTCTACGAATTAATTAAAATATTAGATGAAAGTAATAATTTTTGAAAAAAATATATGTCGTACATCTCTGTGTTGTCTTTCTGAAACTTCAAACGGTTCATGATTCTGATTCCTGTTTCTCCCGGAATCTCAAAAACACAGAAACGTGTCAAATTTCGGACAACTGACACCCTACAAATTTTCCAGAAATTTAGGTTTACAATTTATGAAAATAAATTAGATATTCAGAAATCTAACCTCGATACGCTTCCAATAAAAAAACAGAAAAAGCTCTTCTGGTTTGATGGCAATCGATCCGCGAAGTTGAAGAACTATAGATCAAACCTCTCTCAAAAAACTGCTGCTATTAATTCTAGGTTTTCGAAAAACAGTAAACTATATACCTATATATATACTAGCTGCGGCTCAGAGGCGGCTAAAGAGCGCCATGTGGCAGCATCTCTGCAGCTCCCTCCCTGATCTAATGTATCAGGGAACTGCGGCTTGGCTGAGCCCGAACTTGGCTCGGATTGGATTCCAAGACTGGCTAGGAGACCCAGTCTCCCAAGGACCACTACATGACAGCTGGTGTCGTGCCCCGCTCCCGTAGGAGCGATTGTCCTCGCTAAGGCGTGATTGTGAGACCCGTCTCACTGTATCGATATTTTATACGGATACGTGTTTTAATTTGAGCCGTATTTCGTATTTATCGATTTACGTGATATTTTAAAATTTTTCTAAGTATAGGATTTCATGACTTGGTTTAACTGGATTTGGTTTTATTTGGTTCAGTTCCACTTTGACTTGGTTGGTTTGGTTTAGTTTGGTTTCTCATGAGATGAGGTGTAGGGCTTAGATTGAGTGGAGAGGAATGAATGGTGGAGATCACTTGAGCTTGTTATATAAGCCACTTTTCTCTCTCCCTCCTCATTCACCCTTATTCATTTCTTTTCCACCAAAACCCTAGCCATTGGAGAGAGGCAAGTACATCTTGCCGAATGTTGGACTATTTTCAATTTCGTTTGTTCCATTCTCTTCCTTGTTACATTCTAAACATGTTTAGAACTTGGAGTTTTCCATTTTGATGGTTCATTTGTAGTAGATCTAGCTTTGAAGAGATTTCAGTTTTCATGGGTTTTGATTTGTCAAACTTGTATATTTTTGTCAACTGATGGTTCCACGTGGTAGAGAATTTCATTTTACCCAAATTTGACCCATGAAAGTCTGGATTAGGGGTTCCCATTGTATCTTGGTGGAGCATGGAGGCCATGGTATTTTCCATGGACATAGTTTCTGTGGGAAGCCATTATTTGCATTTTTGAATTGCATGCTTGCTTGTATTTTTGGAGCCGCATGCATGAAATTTTTTGTTGGCCGCATAGGCATGCAATTATTTTATTAGTTAGTTGCACTTATTTGGGCCGCATGGCCATCTCTTATTTTTGTCGCATCGGCTTTAGCCATTTTAGCTGCATAGGCCATAGGATGGAGGATGGAGCCGCATAGGCGCTTGTAGTATATCATGCATGGTTGCTTGTATTAAATAGGCATTTGTATTATGCATTAATGCATGAAAGCTGGCGCCAACATTTAGCCGCTTGGCACCAAGGAGTGCATTTAATGTATTTGATGCAGTATCCATGCATCAGCCGCATGCATGCATTTAAAGAATGCATGTAGTGTTTTCTTTAATGCACTTTATGCATTAATTAATACCTTCTTTTTTCTAATGCATTTCTTTCCTAAAAGCTTTCCCTGGAATAGTAAGCCGCATAAGAATACATTAAAGGCATGAAATGCATTTTAGTTCTTAAGAATGCATGAAATGCATTTTAGTCCATAGGAATGCATTACATACATTTAATGCAATTAAGTCCTTATGAATGCAATTAATACATGCAATGCATTTAAGTCCATAAGCATGTAATGTATTATTTATATATACATTTTTCTTGCTGCAATTCTTTTGCCGCATGGATTGAGCTAATGGCTCATTTAATATTGGAGCCGCATAAGGAAGTTATGGGTGCATGTTGCATGCATTATTATTTAATGCATATTAGCATTAGTCTTTGCTTGCAATCCGCATGATAAATATTCCCTGCATGTATTTAGTAAGGAATATTATATTCCTTTCTCTTGCTTGCATCCGCATGAAATTATTGCTTGCATCCGCATGGCCTTGGCCAGTTGGCACTTGCCTGGCCACATTTGGGTAAAACATTAATTGCCCATAGTTGGCCACCGGAATATAGATGTTGGTAGCAACTTGCATTAATTATTTGCCATAGCAAGCTTCCATTTCTTAGCCGCATATGCAACAATTGCATGCGGCTTACTTTCCTTGCTATATTAATTCTAACCGCATGGCCTCTTCCTACTTGCTGGCAGCATGGCCATTGTACTTTTGGACTTTGAATTTAATATTGGATCGCATGGCTTTTATTGAGCTGCATGTACTTGCAGGATATATTTTTTTTATATATATATATGTCATCATTGCTTGGCCACGTGAACCAATATTTAAATAGTTCACGTGAACCTTTTTTTATTACATTAATTGTGGGGGGTCCCACATAGCTTCCTTTAATTGACTTGCTTGCTGAAGTGGGAGTTTGCATTTAATGAGGGTCCCACTGTCTTTTATCTTATTTGATTTTATGGCCTATTTATTGTTTCCTGGCCGCATGGATGGTCTTCTACTTTCTTGGCCGCATGGGGTCCCTCCCACTCTTGGCCGCATGCACAATTGTATGCTAGCCGCATATGGCTTGCTGGCCTTAAATGCCTGACTGATTTCATTTAAATAATTTCGGAGCCGCATGGGTGGCCTCCCACTCTCTTTGACCGCATGTTTGTTCTTCCACTTTTGGACCGTATGGGTCCCACTTTGATTGTTTAAATGTTTTATTTGCCTGAATTGTGGTCAGAATTTCTTCCCACCCCCAACATGAAAGTTGTAGAGTTTCACCTTGTCTTCAAGAATATATATATTATAAATATATTATTATTTAATTGTGCAAGTTTCTTCCTTCTTGATAAATGATATGACTCGACAATGACCCGTAGTGGTGCACTCTTAAAATAAACTTGACATGATGAACTTGCCATGATAATTGACAGTGATAACTTGACATGATAATTCTTGATAGTGGCCCGTCGTGGCGCACTCTTGATAAGTAATAATGATAATGATAGTGGCCCGTCGTGGCGCTCTCTTGATATGTAATAATGATAATGATAGTGGCCCGTCGTGGCGCACTCCTGACAAGAATTAATTAGTATCCTGACACCGTGGGTGTTGTATTGAATGTGCTTGTATAAGCTACCTTCTAGTCTTGCATCATGTCTAGGACATGAATTCCTGATTTTCCACGGTCAGGGAGTCATATTAAATCGGGCTAGGCTAATGACTAGAATAAACAAGTAGTTCATAAGAGATTTCCCAGTTACAGGCAATCCCGTTATCTGGACATGCATGTAGACTTGTAGCCTGCCGACGAGTAGGGCACATTTCCAGCACACTGTCATATGTTGTACCCTTATTGTACTAAATGTCGCCTGGATAACCTGGATGGTCTCATTGCATATGGCTAGTAACTATCTCTCTGCAGGGCTTGTGGCTGTGGAATAATCTCATTGCACATGGCTAGTAACTAGGACTGTGATAACCCTAGTTAGTTAAAGTATCAAGCCGTACTTATTGCTTGGCGTGAATATTGGATAGAGTTTACTCGGTCTAGTCTCGTCTTGATCTTGTACATGATTGTTACATGTCCTGATTTCTTATTTTATCCTGCCAATAAATGGTGGGAGAAACCAAGTTCTGTTCAGACGAAGGGTTACAACCCCGATCCTTGTTTGGTTTACGGGTTGTAACCTGGTTATCTGAATAGTCCCATGGTTATCTCATCGTATATCACCTTCCCAGTTCTATTTATTTAACATGTTCTCCAGTTTACTTTATGTCAAATGATGATTTACTTACTGTCTCCCTATGTTCGGGATAAGTGCATTGGTACTGCACGAATCTCGATCCTCCCTTACTTATTGCTTTCTCTCCCTGTTGATTGCCTATGATTGCTGGTTTTAAGTTCATAGTTCGGCCTCCTTTGTGGTACTTGCTATTTGGGGTCTGACTCCACTGGTTTTACATGGCCAGGTTCTGATAGAAGAGCCTGAAGGATCTACCGCACCATCTACTCGACGGTGACCAGCCGGAGCACCAGAGTACCTCAGTGGGTTTCTTCTTCATTCTCCCACTGATATGGAAATTCTCCTCTTGTATCGTTTAGCCCCGAGCACGTGTTTAGCTCGTGTTTTGGTATTTTCCTTGATATTGTAGCCTACAGGCATAAACATGATATGTGTATTCTAGACTATAGCTAGTCCTTATCATGTACGACTAATACTCTAGCCAGTCATCAGTTTTGTGGTACTGGCTCCATTATCATTCATGTATATATGGTTCGGGACGCCTTACTATTGTATGTATGATGATCGTACTCTTTGCTCTTGTATAATTGCCTGTGATTGAGATACCTAGGAATGTTAAACCATAGGATTGACTGATGGCTTGTAGAGTAACCCCTATGTCTTGACAGCTTATACGTGATTTCAGAGTATTAACGTACTTTGGGATTACGTAGCTGGCTATGTCTGCTCCCGTTCTCCAGTATTCTGGTTCTGGGGCGTGACATGGTTTTAGTGGTGGCCCATGCAGGTCTCAACTTTTCAAATTTGTGGGGGTTACCATGTTTAGATATCTCAATCACGATTATCCTTATTGATCTCCTTCGGATTATTCTCTACCTCTGATACTTGACTTGATATTTTTTTTGATCATTGATCATTCCTGTTCCCATGATTTGATCTTGTGTCCTTCAACTTTCAAGGACACTATTCTTGATCCTTCTGATTATCTTGTTCGTGTTTTGCCGAGGGCAGCTCAGCATTCTTCAGCCAGGCCAGTTATGGAGGATCAGTCTCAGCATGCATGCAGAGATATCAGTCCATCCCGATCAGCCAATCGCTTATGTCTTCGTATCTTGAGACAGGTGATAAAGTTCATGCATCTGTTTCAATTACGATGACACGTCCTGGGTAGAGTCATGTCTTGAACTAAGTTATTGGTACCGACTTATCTTGAGGCTTAACTTTTATCCATTTTTGGGAGTCAGCTTTGGCCAGCAAGTACGTTGGTTCCTACACAACTGTCTCAAGAGACATATTGATCCATATGCCTCCAGCCCTTCTTGATCATGATTATGTTTGTTCTTGTGCATTTACTTACCGCTTACGTATTTAATTACATTACTGATTATTTTACCTTACTTATATGCCATGCTTGATTTATTGAGATTGTTGAGTTTCCTGGAACTTTTGTTTTGTTATCTTGCTCGACTAGCCTCAGGAAATTTCGAGGACAAAATTTTTCTAAGGTGTAGAGAGTTGTGAGATCCGTCTCACTGTATCGATATTTTATACGGATACGTGTTTTAATTTTAGCCGTATTTCGTATTTATCGATTTACGTGATATTTTAAAATTTTCCTAAGTATAGGATTTCATGACTTGGTTTAACTGGATTTGGTTTTATTTGGTTCAGTTCCACTTTGACTTGGTTGGTTTGTTTTAGTTTGGTTTCTCATGAGATGAAGTGTAGGGCTTAGATTGAGTGGAGAGGAATGAATGGTGGAGATCACTTGAGCTTGTTATATAAGCCACTTTTCTCTCTCCCTCCTCATTCACCCTCATTCATTTCTTTTCCACCAAAACCCTAGCCATTGGAGAGAGGCTAGTACATCTTGCCAAATGTTGGACTATTTTCAATTTCGTTTGTTCCATTCTCTTTCTTGTTACATTCTAAGCATGTTTAGAACTTGGAGTTTTCCATTTTGATGGTTCATTTGTAGTAGATCTAGCTTTGAAGAGATTTCAGTTTTCATGGGTTTTGATTTGTCAAACTTGTATATTTTTGTCAACTGATGGTTCCACGTGGTAGAGAATTTTATTTTACCCAAATTTGACCCATGGAAGTCTGGATTAGGGGTTCCCATTGTATCTTGGTGGAGCATGGAGGCCATGGTATTTTTCATGGACATAGTTTCTGTGGGAAGCCATTGTTTGCATTTTTGAATTGCATGCTTGCTTGTATTTTTGGAGCCGCATGCATGAAATTTTTTGTTGGCCGCATAGGCATGCAATTATTTTATTAGTTAGTTGCACTTATTTGGGCCGCATGGCCATCTCTTATTTTTGCCGCATCGGCTTTAGCCATTTTAGCTGCATAGGCCATAGGATGGAGGCTGGAGCCGCATAAGCGCTTGTAGTATATCATGCATGGTTGCTTGTATTAAATAGGCATTTGTATTATGCATTAATGCATGAAAGCTGGCGCCAACATTTAGCCGCATGGCACCAAGGAGTGCATTTAATGTATTTGATGCAGTGTCCATGCATCAGCCGCATGCATGCATTTAAAGAATGCATGTAGTGTTTTCTTTAATGCACTTTATGCATTAATTAATACCTTCTTTTTTCTAATGCATTTCTTTCCTAAAAGCTTTCCCTGGAATAGTAAGCCGCATAAGAATACATTAAAGGCATGAAATGCATTTTAGTCCTTAAGAATGCATGAAATGCATTTTAGTCCATAGGAATGCATTACATACATTTAATGCAATTAAGTCCTTATGAATGCAATTAATACATGCAATGCATTTAAGTCCATAAGCATGTAATGTATTATTTATATATACATTTTTCTTGCTGCAATTCTTTTGTCGCATGGATTAAGCTAATGGCTCATTTAATATTGGAGCCGCATAAGGAAGTTATGGGTGCATGTTGCATGCATTATTATTTAATGCATATTAGCATTAGTCTTTGCTTGCAATCCGCATGATAAATATTCCCTGCATGTATTTAGCAAGGAATATTATATTCCTTTCTCTTCCTTGCATCCGCATGAAATTATTGCTTGCATCCGCATGGCCTTGGCCAGTTGGCACTTGCCTGGCCACATTTGGGTAAAGCTTTAATTGTCCATAGTTGGCCACCGGAATATAGATGTTGGTAGCAACTTGCATTAATTATTTGCCATAGCAAGCTTCCATTTCTTAGCCGCATATGCAACAATTGCATGCGGCTTACTTTCCTTGCTACATTAATTCTAGCCGCATGGCCTCTTCCTACTTGCTGGCAGCATGGCCATTATACTTTTGGACTTTGAATTTAATATTAGATCGTATGGCTTTTATTGAGCTGCATGTACTTGCAGGATATATTTTATATATATATATATATGTCATCATTGCTTGGCCACGTGAACCAATATTTAAATGGTTCACGTGAACATTTTCTTATTGCATTAGGGTCCCACATAGCTTCCTTTAGTTGACTTGCTTGCTGAAGTGGGAGTTTGCATTTAATGAGGGTCCCACTGTCTTTTATCTTATTTGATTTTATGGCCTATTTATTGTTTCCTGGCCACATGGATGGTCTTCTACTTTCTTGGCCGCATGGGTCCCTCCCACTCTTGGCCGCATGCACAATTGTATGCTAGCCGCATATGGCTTGCTGGCCTTAAATGCTTGACTGATTTCATTTAAATAATTTCGGAGCCGCATGGGTGGCCTTCCACTCTCTTTGACCGCATATTTGTTCTCCCACTTTTGGACCGCATGGATCCCACTTTGATTGTTTAAATATTTTATTTGCCTGAATTGTGGTCAGAATTTCTTTCCACTCCCAACATAAAAGTTGTAGAGTTTTTCCTTGGCTTCAAGAATATATATATTATAAATATATTATTATTTAATTATACAAGTTTCTTCCTTCTTAATAAATGACATGACTCAACAATGACCCGTAGTGGTGCACTCTTGAAATAAACTTGACATGATGAACTTGCCATGATAATTGACAGTGATAACTTGACATGATAATTCTTGATAGTGGCCCGTCGTGACGCACTCTTGATAAGTAATAATGATAATGATAGTGGCCCGTCGTGGCGCTCTCTTGATATGTAATAATGATAATGATAGTGGCCCGTCGTGGTGCACTCTTGACAAGAATTAATTAGTATCCTGACACCGTGGGTGTTGTATTGAATGTGCTTGTATAAGCTACCGTCTAGTCTTGCATCATGTCTAGGACATGAATTCCTGATTTCCCACGGTCAGGGAGTCATATTAAATCGGGCTAGGCTAATGACTAGAATAAACAAGTAGTTCATAAGAGATTTCTCAGTTACAGGCAATCCCGTTATCTGGGCATGCATGTGGACTTGTAGCCTGCCGACGAGTAGGGCACATTTCCAGCACACTGTCATGTGTTGCACCCTTATTGTACTAAATGTCGCCTGGATAACCTGGATGGTCTGCAGGGCTTGTGGCTGTGGAATAATCTCATTGCATATGGCTAGTAACTAGGACTGTGATAACCCTAGTTAGTTAAAGTATCAAGCCGTACTTATTGCTTGGCCGTGAATGTTGGATGGAGTTTACTCAGTCTAGTCTCGTCTTGATCTTGTACATGATTGTTACATGTCCTGATTTCTTATTTTATCCTGCCGATAAATGGTAGGAGAAACCAAGTTCTGTTCAGACGAAGGGTTACAATCCCGGTCCTTGTTTGGTTTACGGGTTGTAACCTGGTTATCTGAATAGTCCCATGGTTATCTCATCGTATATCACCTTCCCAGTTCTATTTATTTAAAATGTTCTCCAGTTTACTTTATGTCAAATGATGTTTTACTTACTGTCTCCCTATGTTCGGGATAAGTGCATTGGTACTGCACGAATCTCGATCCTCCCTTACTTATTGCTTTTTCTCCCTGTTGGTTGCCTATGATTGCTGGTTTTAAGTTCATAGTTCGGCCTCCTTTGTGGTACTTGCTATTTGGGGTCTGACCCCATGTAGCACCCAGTTTTCTAAAATTAGGGATTTTTGAAAATTTATTATTTTTATTATTAATTAATAGTATTTTAGTCAGGATATGATTTTTGGTGATTATTAGTGTAGTTAAACCATTTCTAAAGTCATGCTAAGTCATGACTTATGACTTTGTGATTTTGGTTAGTATAACTTAGTGTAAACCCTAGTTTTCTCTAACCTAGAAGTTGCCATGACCATGAGAGCTTAGCCATAGGCTTAGAACACCAAATTGGTGATTTTTAGCCTAAAGGGTATTTTGGTAATTTTCTAGAAATTATTTAGAATTATTTGGATTTATGTATTTTTATTATTATTTAATTGTTGATTAGTGTCATGTTAGTCCCTAATCTAGTTTAGCACTAATCTAGAGGTTAGCAACTAACCTAGAAGACTAATGTTAGATATTAGCTTTATGTATAAATATCTAGTTAGATAAATATCTAGATATCCCTTTTTTAGATATTTAGAACCTAAATACCTAACCCCTTAGTCAAAGACTTAGGGGCTAAGTTTGTAAGGTGGTAGGACACCCTCCCCTACCCCCATGGCAGCCAAGGGCACCCCCTAGCAGCCCACACTTCTATTTAATCCCATTCCATTCATTCATGAATAATTTACATGAATTTTAATCTCACAAAAATCCCATTTCTTCACAAGGCCACAACTTGATCAATTTTGATCCAAATCACCTCTAGTTTCTTGCATTGGACTATCCTACACTAGAGGGTACTAGTTAGGGCCTGCTATCAAGGAAATTGGAAGCTTTTGGCGTCACCAAGTGGAAGGAATCACACCCCTCTTTATTGATTTTCATTGGATTTGCACAAATAGGTAAATACCCTCAAACCATGTTAATTTTGTGTTTTCTCTTCATATTTGCATGCATCTAGGTATAAGGGAACTGTGGGTCAAGTTTGGTAGGAATTAGAGTTGGTTTGGTGTCCGTATCGGACACGTATCCTAAGCTAGAAACCCTTGTTTGATGAAATGCCCCAAAGGATTTGTTTTTGTTAAAATGTAAAACAAAATATATTTTTGGGTAGCCCTAGACATGTAGGACACAACCCAAGTTGACTGAGTCGAATTCGGTGCACCCTCGTGTCCAAATTCGGGCACGCACGCACGCACGAGGACACCGTGCGGCTGCCCAGCTGCTCGAGTGTCCTAGAGGACACGACACAGCACCTCGACACACGAAAACTTGTGTGTGGGTGCGGGCAATGACTGTCATTGACCACACGAAATTTCAGGCAAAACCATCGAGTGGTTAGGGAGAAATCGGGGCTGCACCGATTCTCAACTGACTGTGCACACACGGAAGTCCCCACTGATACGCGCTTCGCACGTGGACACGCGACCACGTGGACACGATACAGACACGTGTTCATGAACACCTAGACCTACCCTAGCTATGGACACGTGCACGACACTTGTGGATGTGTGTGTCGTATCCTAGCTCGACTTGCACGCATGCACGACGCAGTACTGTGTGTGTGTGTCCAGATTTACCCGATTGGGTTTTTCCTAAGTTTGACACTTTGAATCATGTCTTGGTGTAGTGTCAGACACTTAGGACACTAGAGGACACCTAGGGCTAGTGTTACCAACCTAGGGTTTTGGACCTTAGGTCGTTTTTGACTCGGGTTTGGGTTTATCCATTGCCCGAGTTCACTGTGCACAGTTTCCTGATTTGGGATTAATTTCCAGTTTTCTAAAAGTGAGTTTCAAATCTATTTTTGATATGATTAGTACATGTAATTGTATATTTTTAGTATATATATAGGTAGTATATATGTATGTGTGTGTGTGGGTGAGTTTTTAGGAAGTATACATGTATATACATGTGTATATACATGTATGTTTATTGTGGGTGTGTGTGTGTATTTGTGTGTGTAGGTTGGGGACCCATTTCTGGTTCCAGGAAACTGGAACATCCCCCCCCATTCACTGTCCAGCAGTCTCCTCCCCTCTCTCACTGTCCCTTTCTCTCTTTCACATCTCTCTCTCTCCCTCTCTCTCTATATATATAAATGTTATATGTAAATATATATGTATATATATGTTATATAGTGAGTATATATATAGTATTTGTATATTTGGTTATATATGATATATATATATATATATATATATATATATATATATATATATATATATATATATATATATATATATATATATATAATTGTCTTAGGATTATATATATTGTGTCAATATGTAGATATCTAGGGTATGTGAGAATCACATAGGCTATAGGCCTATGTGATGGTTGTTTGTGTGTATATATATAAGGTTATATATATATATATATATGTGGGTAAGTTTGTGAATATATATATATATATATATATATATATATATATGTATATATATATGATATATATATATTTACTAGATCATATATAGTATTATGTATATATATGTGGGTTTTGGTATTATATATATAGTGTATCCCATATTGATATATAGGTAGTAGGTAGATAGTGTCTATCTATATATATAGATATATACATATATATGATTTCTAGTATAGGTTTATATGAAAACCTATGACTATGGCCTATGGCCTAGGATTACTAGCCTATGGCTTGGGGCTAACCCTAATGACCCTAAACCCACTTGTTGACCCTTGTTGACTAAGGGTTGACCAAAGTCAACCTTAGGTCAAAAGTGACCTAATTAACCTAGAAATGACTAGGAATGACCTAAAACAACTAGTTTAGCTAGTTTGACTAAAACCCTAACTAGTAGACGTAGTTTGACCTAGACTTGACCCAGATTGATCATGTTGACTAGTATTTGACTAGTTTGATTAGAAAGTTGACCAAGAGTTGACTTTTGACCAGATTGACCTAGAATCATGTAGTATGCATTGTATACTCTATTTTTACCATTGTGGATATGTTGTGACATGTTTTACTCTAAATAGGACTCTGTGACACCAGTTCGGACATCTATTCATATCAGTCATACAGGGTGACAGGCGAGTACATTCTCTGATCTTTTCATACTTGTTAGGATTTATATTCTTGCTCTAGAATACCTTACATGATGCTGTCACGTCATTATCACGGATTGGTACTATATGGATCTTGTCATGCGATGTTATCTCCCTCGGGATGCATCAGATACAGTTGTCATGTGCTTTTCACGAACATCTTGTATTTCATGTACACCGCTTTCATGTATACTCTTGTGCAATCTTGTACTCTCATGATCACGCGAGCAAACATGATAAAAACCTCTTGTACAAGGTAACGTAACTTGACTGGATCGTTGTGTATTGATTGGGGAGGGTGAGTAGGAAATGGTTATGTGATCAAAATCCCATCTTGTACAAACTCTTGTGAAATCTTGTGAAATCTTATATATGTCCTAAGCCCGTTTATATAACCATATCATGCTCTAAATCACAGGTCACCTACAGTTCTTACTTATCATATATATAGATATTTCCAGTTATCAAATCTCTCTCGTTTTACATATATTCTTTACAGTTCATGTATCTTACTCTATGCATGCTTTACATTTCCCAACCTGATATGAACTGCGTGAGATGTATTGTGCTCGTTCCTGTCCTGACTGGGCCTGTTGAAAATATTACAGATGATGATGGTGACTGTCCTACCTTCTATGGGACACATGAGGGTGACCTTCAGGAGCCTGAGGAGCATCTAGCTCAGTAGAGGGTGCCTAGTCTAGTCTAGTGTTTACAGTTTTCATTTTGTATCGGACTGTTCCGATTGTTAGTTGTGACTTAGTTACATTTCAGGTTTTGTACTTATTTGTGTTGGACATCTACTTTGTGTGGTGTGATAACTCTATATATATTCAGTTCTTCCTTTCATCTGATTCCATATCATGTTCTATCTTTCCTAGACTTGTGTTTGAGATATAGAGTTGAGATGTTATGTTATACCTCCGTGCGGAGATGACAGGTTATATATATCTTATTGTTAGATGTTAGTTGTTATAGATGACCTATACAGCGTTCTACCGCCGACACTGCTGCGTAGGCTGGACGTACCCACGTTCTCGTGCCCCTAATCAGGGTGCGGGTCGTGACACATTTTTTGTGGTGGCCCATGCAGGTCTGTGTCGCAGTTAGTGCGATCTCGTAATGGTGCTCGACTTAGAGTACTAATTACGAGCCTGCAATTAGGACGTAGGACCTAGGACATGATAGGAGTTTCTCAATCACACCTAGGAAATTTCCGATCTTTTGATTATCATGATTACTTCCCTTGTATTAAATTAACTGTCCTTCCTTGATAAATCTACTCATGTGCCATATTGACCTCTTTGTTTCAATTCGTCTCCAGGATGACGAAGACGCACCCGCAGGCCACTGGATCGAGTAGTTTGCCTGAGAGATCTGATCAGGCAGAGGAGGAGGTTCACGAGACTGCCCCCAGTGATTCTACTATTCTGGAGACCCAGGCAGTTGCACAGGGAGGTCTACCACCTCCACTCCAGAGGGTTACGGCCGTTGTTCCGGAGATACTGCTGCCACCACCACCGGTACCGACGGATACGTACCATATGTTCTTTATCCTTCAGCAGATGATGGAGACATAGCGGGCCCAGACAGAGGCGTCGCAGCGCCAGTCGGAGGCGTCACACCGACAGATCGAGATGCTGAGGCAGAGTATGGAGAACTCGCATCAGCTTGCCCTAGCAGCAGTAGAGAGAGTGGCACCGGGTACGGTGCAGGGCCCTACTGGCCAGCAACCGTACCAGCAACAGTCCAGGCCGGGGACAGTATTGGACTTCAGGAAGATGAGCTCCAGGGACTTCACAGGCACGGAGGGCATCCTCTATGCAGACGACTGGCTAGAGGATGTACAGCGGAGCATGGAGCTGGCAGAGCTTCCTAGAGCGCTTTGGGTTTCGGCCGCAGCCAGCCGATTCTTCGACATTGCGCTGACATGGTACCGCACGGATCCTCATGCGTCGGTGAGAGGGCTGACTTGGGAGAACTTCCGGAGGCTCTTCAAGGAGAAGTTCTTCCCGGACGTGGCTCTTACAGCATTGGAGGGCCAGTTCGTGGGTCTAGTGCAGGGGAACTCGTCGGTGGACGAGTATGCAGCTGAGTTCTTCCGCCTTAGCAGGTTCGCTCCCGATATGATCCAGGATGAGGGGCAGAAGGCTCGTAAGTTCCGCAGGGGACTTATTCATGCCGTGCGCACCCGCACCTCGGGACGCCGTGACGCGACGTTCGATCAGATATTGATGGACGCACAGATTGCAGAGGAGGACTTCGGCCTCAAGCCGAAGAGGAGCAGTGATACCTTAGGGGCTAGTTCTAGTGCAGGGCCAGCCAAGCGCCCTCACATACAGCAGAGGCCAGTTCAGCAGCCGTTTCAGGGCCAGGGATATATACTTCACCAGCAGGCACCCAGGCAGCAACAGCACCCCATGTGTAACTTCTGCAAGAAGCAAGGTCACGGATGGGACGACTACAGGAAGAGGCAGGGCCTATGTTTGCTTTGTGGTTCAGCAGAGCATCAGTTGAAGGAGTGTCCCAAGAACTTGGCACGATTGACTCAGACAGTAGCAGGAGCTAGAGCTCCGACAGGGCAGCAGACAGGACCACCGTTGCAGACTCAGCCGCAGAGGTTTGCCCAGCATCAGCAGCAGGCCAAGGGAGGCCAGCCGGGGCGAGCCTTCGCCATGGCAGTCGATGATGCACAGACAGAGGGAGAGCTGATTGCAGGTTCCAACCTTTTCGATTCTATTTCCGCATTTGCCTCCTTATAACTGTCTTGGAATTTCGATTCTATCTGTTCCTTATAGTTGATAAATTCTGTTCAGATATTTCATTATGAATTATTTTCTTCTGAGATAAGTCGTATGGGCTAGGTCGTCTCGATCATGGGATCTAGAGTTTTCTATAGTCATGTTAGCTGGCATAGTGAGGACATATAGTCGGATTTTGGACGTATTTCTCGGATGTGGGAATTTAAGGTTTTCGTGGCCAGGCATGCGGCAATGCGAAAATTTTAAATACCATGATTCTAGAGGTATGTACCTTAGTCGATGACTCTGTGAATATCGTAGCCTTGCTCACAAGCATGACGAAGATTCCGAATATCATAATTTTGGACAGACGCATATGATTATCGGACTGTGTGTTTGAGACTGTGATTTTTTGGGGTGTTTGACCTAGAAGGAGTATGACCATTCTAATTTCGAGGACGAAATTTTCTAAGGAGGGTAGACTTGTAGCACCCAGTTTTCTGAAATTGGGGATTTTTGAAAATTTATTATTTTTATTATTAATTAATAGTATTTTAGTCAGGATATGATTTTTGGTGATTATTAGTGTAGTTAACCATTTCTAAAGTCATGCTAAGTCATGACTTATGACTTTGTGATTTTGGTTAGTATAACTTAGTGTAAACCCTAGTTTTCTCTAACCTAGAAGTTGCCATGACCATGAGAGCTTAGCCATAGGCTTAGAACACCAAATTAGTGATTTTTAGCCTAAAGGGTATTTTGGTAATTTTCTAGAAATTATTTAGAATTATTTGGATTTATGTATTTTTATTATTATTTAATTGTTGATTAGTGTCATGTTAGTCCCTAACCTAGTTTAGCACTAATCTAGAGGTTAGCAACTAACCTAGAAGACTAATGTTAGATATTAGCTTTATGTATAAATATCTAGTTAGATAAATATCTAGATATCCCTTTTTTAGATATTTAGAACCTAAATACCTAACCCCTTAGTCAAAGACTTAGGGGCTAAGTTTGCAAGGTGGTAGGACACCCTCCCCTACCCCCATGGCAGCCAAGGGCACCCCCTAGCAGCCCACACTTCTATTTAATCCCATTCCATTCATTCATGAATAATTTACATGAATTTTAATCTCACAAAAATCCCATTTCTTCACAAGGCCACAACTTGATCAATTTTGATCCAAATCACCTCTAGTTTCTTGCATTGGACTCTCCTACACTAGAGGGTACTAGTTAGGGCCTGCTATCAAGGAAATTGGAAGCTTTTGGCGTCACCAAGTGGAAGGAATCACACCCCTCTTTATTAATTTTTATTGGATTTGCACAAATAGGTAAATACCCTCAAACCATGTTAATTTTGTGTTTTCTCTTCATATTTGCATGCATCTAGGTATAAGGGAATTGTGGATCAAGTTTGGTAGGAATTAGAGTTGGTTTGATGTCCGTATCGGACACGTATCCTAAGCTAGAAACCCTTGTTTGATGAAATGCCCCAAAGGATTTGTTTTTGTTAAAATGTAAAACAAAATATATTTTTGGATAGCCCTAGACATGTAGGACACAACCCAAGTTGACTGAGTCGAATTCGGTGCACCCTCGTGTCCAAATTCGGGCACGCACGCACGCACGAGGACACCGTGCGGCTGCCCTGCTGCTCGAGTGTCCTAGAGGACACGACACAGCACCTCGACACACGAAAACTTGTGTGTGGGTACGGGCAATGACTGTCATTGAGCACACGAAATTTTAGGCAAAACCATCGAGTGGTTAGGGAGAAATCGGGGCTGCACCGATTCTCAACTGACTGTGCACACACGGAAGTCCCCACTGATACGCGCTTCGTGCGTGGACACGCGACCACGTGGACACGATACAGACACGTGTTCACGAACACCTAGACCTACCCTAGCTATGGACACGTGCACGACACTTGTGGATGTGTGTGTCGTGTCCTAGCTCGACTTACACGCATGCACGACGCAGTACTGTGTGTGTGTGTCCAGATTTACCCGATTGGGTTTTTCCTAAGTTTGACACTTTGAATCGTGTCGTGGTGTAGTGTCAGACACTTAGGACACTAGAGGACACCTAGGGCTAGTGTTACCAACCTAGGGTTTTGGACCTTAGGTCGTTTTTGACTCGGGTTTGGGTTTACCCATTGCCCGAGTTCACTGTGCACAGTTTCCTGATTTTGGATTAATTTCCAGTTTTCTAAAAGTGAGTTTCAAATCTATTTTTGATATGATTAGTACATGTAATTGTATATTTTTAGTATATATATAGGTAGTATATATGTATGTGTGTGTGTGGGTGAGTTTTTAGGAAGTATACATGTATATACATGTGTATATACATGTATGTTTATTGTGGGTATGTGCGTGTATTTGTGTGTGTGGGTTGGGGACCCATTTCTGGTTCCAGGAAACTGGAACATCCCCCCCCATTCACTGTCCAGCAGTCTCCTCCCCTCTCTCACTGTCCCTTTCTCTCTTTCACATCTCTCTCTCTCCCTCTCTCTCTATATATATAAATGTTATATGTAAATATATATGTATATATATATATGTTATATAGTGAGTATATATATAGTATTTTGTATATTTGGTTATATATGATGTATATATATATATATATATATATATATATATATATATATATATATATATATATATATATATATATATATATATATATATATATAATTGTCTTAGGATTATATATATTGTGTCAATATGTAGATATCTAGGGTATGTGAGAATCACATAGGCTATAGGCCTATGTGATGGTTGTTTGTGTGTATATATATAAGGTTATATATATATATATGTGGGTAAGTTTGTGAATATATATATATATATATATATATATATGTATATATATATGATATATATATATTTACTAGATCATATATAGTGTTATGTATATATATGTGGGTTTTGGTATTATATATATAGTGTATCCCATATTGATATATAGGTAGTAGGTAGATAGTGTCTATCTATATATATAGATATATACATATATATATGATTTCTAGTATAGGTTTATATGAAAACCTATGACTATGGCCTATGGCCTAGGATTACTAGCCTATGGCTTGGGGCTAACCCTAATGACCCTAAACCCACTTGTTGACCCTTGTTGACTAAGGGTTGACCAAAGTCAACCTTAGGTCAAAAGTGACCTAGTTAACCTAGAAATGACTAGGAATGACCTAAAACAACTAGTTTAGCTAGTTTGACTAAAACCCTAACTAGTAGACGTAGTTTGACCTAGACTTGACCCAGATTGATCATGTTGACTAGTATTTGACTAGTTTGATTAGAAAGTTGACCAAGAGTTGACTTTTGACCAGATTGACCTAGAATCATGTAGTATGCATTGTATACTCTATTTTTACCATTGTGGATATGTTGTGACATGTTTTACTCTAAATAGGACTCTGTGACACCAGTTCGGACATCTATTCATATCAGTCATACAGGGTGACAGGCGAGTACATTCTCTGATCTTTTCATACTTGTTAGGATTTATATTCTTGCTCTAGAATACCTTACATGATGCTGTCACGTCATTATCACGGATTAGCACTATATGGATCTTGTCATGTGATGTTATCTCCCTCGGGGTGTATCAGATACAGTTGTCATGTGCCTTTCATGAACATCTTGTATTTCATGTACACCGCTTTCATGTATACTCTTGTGCAATCTTGTACTCTCATGATCACGCGAGCAAACATGATAAAAATCTCTTGTACAAGGTAACATAACTTGACTGGATCGTTGTGTATTGATTGGGGAGGGTGAGTAGGAAATGGTTATGTGATCAAAATCCCATCTTGTACAAACTCTTGTGAAATCTTGTATATGTCCTAAGCCCGTTTATATAACCATATCATGCTCTAAATCACAGGTCACCTACAGTTCTTACTTATCATATATATAGATATTTCCAGTTATCAAATCTCTCTCGTTTTACATATATTCTTTACAGTTCATGTATCTTACTCTATGTATGCTTTACATTTCCCAACCTGATATGAACTGCGTGAGATGTATTGTGCTCGTTCCTGTCCTGACTGGGCCTGTTGAAAATATTACAGATGATGATGGTGACTGTCATACCTTCTATGGGACACATAAGGGTGACCTTCAGGAGCCTGAGGAGCATCTAGCTCAGTAGAGGGTGCCTAGTCTAGTCTAGTGTTTACAGTTTTTATTTTGTATCGGACTGTTCCGATTGTTAGTTGTGACTTAGTTACATTTCAGGTTTTGTACTTATTTGTGTTGGACATCTACTTTGTGTGGTGTGATAACTCTATATATATTCAGTTCTTCCTTTCATCTGATTCCATATCATGTTCTATCTTTCCTAGACTTGTGTTTGAGATATAGAGTTGAGATGTTATGTTATACCTCCGTGCGGAGATGACAGGTTATATATATCTTATTGTTAGATGTTAGTTGTTATAGATGACCTATACAGCGTTCTACCGCCGATACTGCGGCGTAGGCTGGACGTACCCACGTTCTCGTGCCCCTAATCAGGGTGCGGGTCGTGACACCCCACTGGTTTTGCATGGCCAGGTTCTGATAGAAGAGCCCGAAGGATCTACCGCACCATCTACTCGACGGTGACCAGCCGGAGCACCAGAGTGCCTCAGTAGGTTTCTTCTTCATTCTCCCGCTGATATGGAAATTCTCCTCTTGTATCGTTTAGCCCCGAGCACGTGTTTAGCTCGTGTTTTGGTATTTTCCTTGATATTGTAGCCTACAGGCATAAACATGATATGTGTATTCTAGACTATAGCTAGTCCTTATCATGTACGACTAATACTCTAGCCAGTCATCAGTTTTGTGGTACTGGCTCCATGATCATTCATGTATATATGGTTCGGGACGCCTTACTATTGTATGTATGATGATCGTACTCTTTGCTCTTGTATAATTGCCTGTGATTGAGATACCTAGGAATGTTAAACCATAGGATTGACTGATGGCTTGTAGAGTAACCCCTATGTCTTGACAGCTTATACGTGATTTCAGAGTATTAACGTACTTTGGGATTACGTAGCTGGCTATGTCTGCCCCCGCTCTCCAGTATTCTGGTTCTGGGGCGTGACAGTGATGCCGCACGAGCCTAGGTTGCACTCGTGCAAGGCAGTCTCATAACGGCCGATTATATCGGCGGCGACGGGGTCGTCGTACAGAATTCTCAAGCAGAAACATTGAACATGCAGCAGAAATTTAAAGGCAAAACACAAGTTATTCAGAAGAACTCTTTTATTGACATTGAACAATGAGATTACAATAGGCGCAAGGCCATAATTACAAGTATCTAGTGCTCACTTTTCTCTCAATTTATAAGTCACTCTGCTCTCTCCCATCCCTCGATACAATGCTTGAGCCAGCGGAAGCTTCGGAAGGCGATGTCCATACATTATGTCTTGTATAAGTCTTTGGTTCTACGTGGCCGCACGCTTCAAAACGCCAAGGGACTCCGTGCCTCGACGCATCCAAGCGAGCTCCGCGCCACGAGCTTCTACCTGTGCATGCATATGAAACACTGTATGGGTGTCAGTACTCAATTGTACTGGTGGAATGAGCTCCTCGCCCACCCATACAAAACCAACACGTTTGATTTACTTGTGCAACATAGTCTCTTCTTATCAATTGTCTTTCTAGTCTTGCCTTAGTATTAGTTTTAGGACCGACGTCTTGGCCTATTTTGTGTCTCTAGACCATCCCGTGCTTGCAACAACAACGTCGACTCAACAACGTTAACCTATCAAGTCATGCTTGCCTTTCGGAATAAAATCAGAGACTCAACTACGCGGTAATACCCAATTCCTTGTGACCGTGCTACAAATCCATCATACCATGCCTCGCAACTCAATGTGACTTCACCATATTGTCGCCTTACGGCCCTTGCTACTTCGATCACCAACAGACCCAATCAAGGCTACTGAACTTGTGTCGACCGACTTCGCCTTGCGGCGTTTCCTGACTTAAACCCAAGACAACTCAAACCAACTTATGCAACTTATATGCCAACAATTTAAGACTCGACGTCGCATCCCGTGCCGAAGCACGCCGCCTACGTTGCAACCAAATCTTAGGCCCAACATTGTGTTCAAACTATACACGCACATTCAACTCGACTCCTTGATATAGTGCACTCAATACTCGACTCAATCCAAAGGCACACACGCGGATTGCCGCCCGTACCGACTCATCTATATAAATTAGTCACTATCATGACAAGCTATCCTGGACTATAGCCTTGCCATTCGGCGACCCTTTCAACACAAGTAGCTAGCCCCGCTGAAAGTTTCCGAATGACCCGAGCGGTTCGTCCAGCTACGGCTATACCGTGTTTCCTTCCGGAACGATGCAGTCCCATGGCGCCCAGGGTTGCAGCTCGTGGAAACTCCTCCTTGTCGACAAGTTGTCTAATGACTATGCAAGACTCGACTCGAACTGACGTCTCACACAGTCATTCTTCTTCCAATGTTACCATCTCTTTCAAAACCAATATCAAACATTCTATCATTTGAGACCCCTCGACGACCCACGGTCGCGAGCATTCTTTCCATGTTACCATATCATTCCATTCAACTCATTGCCTATTCGATAGTCCTTTCTCCAAAATTTATTAAATCAACCGTGGTTCATGTCTTAAACACTAAGTCCATGCATCGTGCCTCAAACCGACTTCCGATATCCTAACATAACTTGCCTGACTTAAACGCACAACGACTCGACGAACAAAGTCTACGTCAAGCCTCGCATTGCGGAAACGTGCCGCGCATGCGTTCGACTTCTGAACGACCAAGTCATTTGGGTGCCTAGACTTATATCATAAGCCGTGCAACACAACTTAACTCATGGGGCAAGCCAAGGCTATGCCAAGCCTTGGACGATAGGACCGTGCATGCTTTATGAAGCATTTATGCGGATGACGCCTATGACTTAGGCTATGTTCATAACTTCGCCTACTCAAACCAACTTTCCTTCTCCCAAGCCACGGGACGAAGGATCGAGTGTCATTTTCAAAGCACGCCGTGCACCAACTCTAAGCCAACCATTGGACCTTTCCATATTCTAACTCAATTCGACCTGTCGGGATTATTCCCTTTAGCTATGTGGATTCGTCTCTTTTATTATCAAGCCTACTTGTGCAAGTTGAAAATATGCGATTTATTATGTGAAGGCTAAGATGAGGCAAGTTCACCGAAACTACCCCACCTGAGCGAGCGGTCGCCTCGACCGAGCGATGTCTTCAAGCAGCCGTTGCAAGACTAAGTCCGAACGTCGTTGGCGTTTCGATTCCTCCGATTGACTGAACGGGACGGGACACTACATCATACACCACTCAGAAAAAGTTTCGTCCTCGAAACTAACTGAGTACACTTACTGATCGACTTATCACTCGAATGTTCAACGACTCTCGCGCATATTACTCCTATGCATTTCTCAAATCCGAGCCACGCTCGTGCTACCCTCAATCATTTCTTCAAAACTTACGATCTCAAAATCCTCGACACTTTCATGTTCCTCTAGTCTCACTTGATTCAACATATCACTTAGTTTGGATCGTGCACACATTCCAGGCGTCCCCGAAATACATGTATTTCAACCAAGCCTTGTGATAGTGAATCCAATTCCACCTATCGATCCATCCACTCAATCCTGAAAATCAATCCTACTGATGCTAACTCTCGCAACATGGACATCTCGCCTAGCCACTAGGCAATCTTTTTAGGCTAAAGTCAATTGTCAGTATTGGAATCACAGTTTCCAAACAACGATATCAACACTGTCCCCATCCTAAGGTCAAACCAAGTTGATAGCACGGGATTTTCTATCCAAGCTCGCATCACTCTGATTTCTAAACATCGAGCATCGATTTCCTACACACATCCCAATATTCGTCGCATGGGGTCCGAGTCATTCAGCAAAGCCATCATATCGTAAGTTCACTCAACCAAATTTTTGATACATCAATATCGTTCGACCAACAATCCATTTCACATAGTCTATTTCTTTGAACACGTTTGACATAATATGCCTATCAATTCTTCCAAGTCAAGCACACTACGACACAATTCATCGTTAAACCATAATTCACATTCCGTACTCTCTAAGTCATTTATTCCAATTCACGTAATCGATCATAAGATCGTCTAGCTTAACAATATGTTGCGCTCCGATCTCACGCGAGTCAGATTATCCACGGTGGGCATGAATCACCATGCACGCTCCCGCGGAATAATTATCCTCATCGGGACGTAACTCTTATTTTGCGTCTAGACTAATTCATTCTCGATGTGCGGATTGGACCTACTCAATCCTCAAGTTTATTTCATTCATCAATCGCAAGTCCTAACATCCTCAATTTTTTTTCCTTCGCATTAAACCGACAAGGCGAGACAATCAAAGTTGCCGCATCCTGATTTTCCGAGTTCGATCATTCCCGCGACATGAATCACCATACCAGCGCTCATGCGGAACGATCACCCCAAATCCGACGCAACGCATGTGCGAGACTGGAGTTGCACTCGCACAAGACAAGAATGTCGACGCTTGTGGTTATCCGCGTAACCATCAAGACACTTCTATTTTCATCCATCATTCATCTCAATCAAAGTCCTACGTATAGCATCTAACCGAACAATAACACTTGCACGATCGTCATTCGCCGAGTCAGAGTACCCCCGAGTTATTGCACATCGATCTTTAATACGCCTCAATACCATCGACGATATGCGTAACCTGACGATCTTCCTTTGCAACCAATTTCGAGTCGTGCGAATGATGCTATCGTCCGACTGGATAATCTCCTCGACATTCAAATTCAAGTTCGATCATTATCCGTCGAATCATTCACACATCAATTTTCTCAAACCTGAGTTCACGTATTGTTCATCCATCTATCTTAAGTCATCGACCAATGTATTTTCTCAATTTGCATCATTCCTTGTTAACTCAAATCATCGAGCAACATTCAATCCAATCCTTAGAGTCATTGCGTAACTTCAACATTCAACTTTTCATGCACGCTATCTATCTGTTGTGCTAACTTTTTATATACGATCCGTATCAATTTCTTCGATCAAGTCATCCGTTCGCTACACCTTAACTTTTTCCTCGATTCGATTTCATCTACTCGTTCATTTTCGCATTTCATACTTGCGTAATCCTCAATCCCGTGCACGTTCTGTGCGGGCCCACCCGTACCCCCTCCAATGAAACGACACGTGGCACGCGAGACAGGACTGCGATCCAAGTCCGCGGGCAACGTAGCACTGTCGTACAATTAAAATAGAGGATGCAAAAGATAGAATTAACCTTGCCTCCCAGATTAACATCCGTAATTTTGACGTAATTCATCTTGAGCCCTAACCAAAACACAAAAGAGTAGAAATTTCACTTAAGAACCCCCATTTGAAATAGATATCTAGTTCCAAATAGCAAGGTGTCTCCACATATTGTAGGTTTTCCATAATTGCATACTTCTCAAATGATTCTAATATGTCCCAACAATTTTCCTGTATGTAAACAACGTATCAGTACAAAGTAGATAACATAAATTTTACATCGATACTCCCGCTAGGGTACCGACACGTAAATCCTTCATGCGTTAATCTAGAAGGCGGTGTTCACTAATCCAACTCTTGGGTCGACCTTGGTGATACTCTGGATTGATTACATTAATCGATCTATTCATAGAACGATTCGACGTACGATCAATTGATCTATTTTGTTAATGCAATGATACAATGTGCATATTAGCATGTTTGTATAATTAAAGATCTATAAAGAGGTGAATAGATATACCGATATGATCAACGAGTTGCACAATTGTATATATATGACCTCCTACATTGATCCACACGAATGACCGGGACTAGTAGATATTCTTAGAACACCTACAAACACAATTGTATAATTTTTTTTTTCTTTTCTTTCTGAATCTAAGTTCTTCATGATGTGCCTATAACTAGGAATATTTTAGGAACGATGTGTAAAGAGTATGTCTCATATTTATGATCTAATCATAAGATCACAACTCTGAAAACTCATAGCTATTCATTCCAAGGACTTTGTCATATCATAAATATTTGCTAAGAAGGTTCTATCAAAATTGACATGCAATGATATATTATTAATACAATCTGGAATTCTTTCTATTGGCTTCTATAGTACATATCACTGGATAGACATTCTATCCATCCTCACCGTTTATTATGAATTAGATAAACGCAACCAACATTCTATCCATCATGTCCGTTTGTACCCCAACTTTATTAGTTATCAAGAATTTTCATACCTATACAATTCGCATCAACTATCGTGAACTTTCTCAAAGTCAAGCTTGAGAAGAAACCACTCTTTCTTTCTTTCTTTTTTTCCTTTTGAATCTCAAGATCGGACTGTCCTTCCATCTAAATGTGAGTCCTTCTTGTCGAACAACTCCTTGTAAGTGTTGTCCAACAGATTTTTGCATATAGGAAAATGCTAAAGTGACCGCGAGAGGGGTGACCGTAGGAGTGGCCCGTGCCTACGTGTTCCCCTCTCATTCGTCCCCCTCCTGCACCACATGGGTCCCACACCCGAAAATTTCAGGCCCCCCTCCAATGGAGGTCCGACACATGTCTGCGGGCCAGGACAGAGGTCACAGACCGCGGTCCATATAGCAGCTCCGTTGCATAGATTGAACGCGGTCCATGTAGCAGCTCCGTTGCATATGTTGTCCTTCCACCGTAAATGAATTCCCATGGCCATCCGAGTTGTGAATGCTGTTGTTTCTTCTTCTTTTATTTGTTACTTGGATGACCATGAGAAGTTACTTACGGTGGAAATCCATTGTTGCGAGTACCCATGCTACTATGGCGGAGCTAGTATTTAAAATTAATAGCATCTAAAATTAATGGAGACTAAACTTTAGGTATAACTTGAACGATACAAGGACACTAGCATCGTACAGTCTAAAATATCCTCTTTTTTGATAATTTATTTATCATTTAATTGTTGCATATTTCAAATCCAAACAAGAGAATGAAACATAACAAAGAAAATATTTCAAAACATGAAATTCAAATTTTTTTACCAAACTTTTGAGGTAAGATAATATATAGCTCGTTTTAGGAAATTCATCTAAATCATATTTATCCCACATGAAAGTCCAAGAGCAAAAGTAACCGCCTATCCATTTTTTTATTTATTGTTTGATGATAAAAAAAGATCAACCTATCCATTGTTTTTGTTAAACTTCACATTTTTATTTTAAAAATAAGTCTGAATTGTAACTTTAATATTCTCCACTATCTTAGTTTTTGAACTTAATACTCTGAATTTTTATAAACATCAACTTAATAACCTTAAAGAAAACCTAAACTACCCCTGAACCCCCCCCCCCCCCCCCTACCCACCCCACCCCACCCTCTTTCTTCGGCACGCAGAACCCCATCTTCCTCCTCCCCTCCACCCACCGGCTGCATCCCTGCAGCAGTGGCTGCAATAGCAACATCGGCAGTGGCAGCAGTGGCGGCGGCAGGAGGAGGGCGGGGAGTGGCGGGAGGAGGGGGGCGGCTACGGCCGGCACCAGAGAGGGAGGAGGGGGCTGCCATATTGGGGGGAGGTTGCAGGGGTAGTTTAGATTTATTTTTATTTTTTTAAATTTTTTTTTATGAGGATATTAAATTGATGCATAAAAGTTTAGGGTATTAAGTTCAAAAATTGAAATAGTTGAGTTATCAATTTACAATTTAGCCTAAAAATAACCCTCCATTTTTATTTTAAAAGCTTATTTTTTTTAATTTGTGTTTTTCCCTCAAATTTTATGGTTTATGTTTGGCCATCTAATTGTTATTCTTTGATAGGCAAGTCTCAACAGAATCCTGCACCGAGCCCCAGTACTCTCGAAGGTGGAACTGTTTGATCGAGAGGGAAATATTTGGAATAGTTCACCAAACTAAAGAAGAAGAGGAAGAAGAAACTCTTAAGCACATGCTGCTAGCTAAGTTGAAGATTCCATGGCGTTTCTTTGTGGGAAGATTTGGACACTTTTGTCTTCCGGTACCATGATATCATTAATCCACTCCAGATCAAAAGCTATAGGGATCGACATCCCTGGTGAAGCAGTAAACTCTTCCTTTGTCTCGTACTTATAACAACCAAGCTAGGTTCGATTTGTTTCTCGTATCCAGCACTCAGGTTCAAAGTTACATGTCCGATACATGCTTTCTCCACCGATTCTCCCTAAAAAAAAAAAAATTGAACAAGTTCTTTCTATAGTGGAGTGCAT
>JANAVB010022596.1:8974520-9083916 GCA_029216955.1 Iris pallida | reverse complement strand
TTGTCGAGTTGGGTCCAATGCCAAATGATTAAAAAAAAAAAAACTAAAATCAATAGATAAATCAAGATGTATGTAATGTAATATACCAACAGATGTGTAGAGAATTGCATGCAGTATGTTACTGTTTGCAGCTTTATATCGTTGACAGGTCCTATATATCAAAGAAGATGAATGCCGCTTTCACATGATTTGGTCCCGAGTTTTTTATGCCACGACAAAAATCAAAGTCGTATCCTTGTTTTTATGAGAAAAAAAATTTCTGCATTGGAAAATTTGTAAAAAATAAAAAGGTCATTTGGTCTCAAACTGAGTTACTTTTGCATAAGAGATAAAATAAAAACACGTTTGCTAACTAAATCATTCAGTTATGTTGTATGAATACTAATTTTAAAATATTATAAAATAATCGTATTTATTTTTTTGTGCTAATCAAAATTTTGATGTCCGACCTGACCAACGTGTCCTATGCCACTGTACCTAACTTACTTACTAAGAGTGTTTAACACGGCCATAATGTTAACAAGACACTTAACCATATGTTAACAGAAAATGATAGATAAGGAACATGTCATGTAATCAAGGATGGGAACTTCGACATCACATGATCTTTGCAAATTCTTGACATAACATGTGTGATCGTATCTGATGATGGACCATATAAGGACACATAGTGTCGGTTATAAATTTTTAGATGGTCCAAAACAAACGTTTAAAATAATATTATGTTAGTGTCGAGTTGCAAAGATGGACTCAAAACGGTTTGATCCTAAATACAAACCAAGTCTTTGTAGAGAATATTACAAACTGACTTCTGAAACTTGCAATAAAGAAACTAAAAGAAACAAAAACTAGAGAATAATAATAGCATAAAAGGGGAAACTCCTTGCCGGTGACGATGATCATAGTTACTCAAAGCAAAATTCGTCCTACACGACGGTAACCAGCAAATTCACGGAATAAACTTTTGAAACGCTCTAAGTCACCTTCAGGAATAACTTCGATAACTCGAACTCACTGAATAGCACAGTTCAAGGAATGAGTCCTACTCGACGATAACTAGCAAATTCAAGGAATGAATTTCTAGAACGCTCTAAGTCACCTTCAGAAATAACTTGTACAACTCGAACTCGGTACTGAACAGTGCAGTTCAAGGAATGAATTTCTTGAATACTCTAAGTCACCTTCAGGAAGAACTTGGACAACTCGAACTCACTGAACAATGTTTCATGGAGGTGATGGTTATGCCGCACAGAATATGTGTGTGCACAGAAGATGGTCGATGGCTGAATATATTTGTCACTCACTTTCTCTCCCTATAAAAACTCCAAATCTGCACACCCGACACCCCCCCCACCCCCTTGCGTTCAAATCCAGAGTAGGTGAACCACCACGCCATGCATGTGTGCGGCACACGCAACCGCACAACACACGCTTGTGTACGCCGCCATGCGTTGTAGCCTGCCCAGAGAAGCAATGCACATTAACCTACGCAGAGGTCTCATGCAGAATGCCGCGTTTGATGCCTACGTAAGTGCGCAATTAAAGTGGCCCTTTGCGCCCTTTGTCCGAGCTTGAGTTCGAGTCGGTGCAAGCGCTTCAGGACTTAGCTCCACATGAAAAATCCCAAAGAATGAGTGACTAATACAAGAGTTTGATTCTATAGAGTCTTGATCCTTGCCCTCTAGGAGAAATATTTCACAAACCATATGGACTATCACACCTCATGTGCACAAGTCAATACAAAGAGAAGTATTATATTGAAATATATAGTTAAAATTCTAGACAACGTGGTTAAACTTTCTAAAGAGTATTGATTCACAAAAAATTCCAACATCTCTCTTATTAAACGTAAAATAAAATAAGAACCGAAAAATTCGTAAAAGAAACACCACCACTAAGATGGTACTCCTTTGCAGATAAACCAACTTCAGATCAACACGAGTCAAATGGACACTAACTCTGTCTAATTTAAAGACTACGTCTACTTTTAATTAGGACAAAATTGGATTCACATATCCATAAAAGAATAATACTATATATAACTTCTACGAAGGTACAACATGACAATATGTTGTCTCCACAAAATAATTTGTCACCATGTAAGTTCTAAAATATAGAGTAGATCACATTATAAATTGCAACTGACTAGACCCTTGGCACTTCTAATTAAGCTATGTCATCACATTAGGAATTGATGTTACTCCTCCAAAATGACTAACTAATCTATGACAAATAGATAGTTGGGCTAACGCGTTTGCTTAATTATATAATAACCCTAATTAATTAACAACTCACTAGCAAGCTTAACTTCTTCCCCCATTGTCCATTGATAGGGATGCCTATTGGCTTTAGATAATCTTGATTAGTGAAAACCCAAGGGACACTTGTAAACTTAAGGCTCATAGTCACGGATTGGACCATCAACACATCAACAAAGGGACCCAAAGTTCCAAAGATTAAATAAGCAAAACCACTAACTTAGCAAATAGATTATGGTTTTTGAATAATTTAATTAAATGTTAAAAGGAAAAGAAAAGAAAAGACGCGCATAGTCTACGTGCATTCCTTCTTAGGACTGTCGGCAATGGGACCCATCTTGCGGCTTGCCAACCACGTGGAAGGGATGGTGGGCCCAGTTATATTGCTTTGGAGATTGACCGGTATTGGTCGGCGTTCCTATGAATAGGTCAACATGGGTCCCATGTCGGATATGTTAATTAAATATTAAATTCTCTGTTGAATATACCATGACATCATTTCATGTAGACAAGGTGTCAAGGTTTAAATATTTGTGTATTTTTAAAAGGATTGATAAAAGAGGTGGTGTTATTTTTCTATCCAAATTTTTTCTACAACAATAATATTTTTATTTAAATTAGATAAAACGAAACATGTTTGAAAAAATTTGAAAGAAAAATATATTCTAGGAGATATACTGACGAAAATTGAACTTGTTTAATTTACGCCTATGGCTCTGGCGAAAATTATTTTTTATTTGGATGGCTTCGGTTTTGTTTTAATTCTTTTGGGTTTAATGTATTGGTTTTTATTTTTATTTTATGGATTTTCCATATTATATTTTTAAATAAATAGTTATTATTTATTATTATACATATTATATTTTTTGGATATTACTAATAGGTAATTTGTTTATATATATATATATATATATATATATATATATATATATATATATATATATATATATATATATATATATATATATATATAATTTTTATATAGATGTTACAAAAAAAAAATTATATTTGATTTGTTTTTTTATATATAATATCATATTTGATTTGTTTTTTATAGTATACAAAACTTAACAAAATTTAAATTAATAAATAAATATGATTTAAATTAACAATTTTAAAATATAATATGGATAATTTATGTTACTGACTATATTATTTAGAAAATTAATTTGATTTAAATAATATAGATAATAACATAGATAATTTCTTGTGATAAATAATATAAATTCCGACAGCAGTGAATAAAAGAGAGAGAGCATTGTTCAAGTATTAACTTTCGATATAACTGATTATTTGTAGAATATTTAAAAATATATTGTTATTTAAAGAGAAATCAAAGTATAATATTTTGATACCATAGTTGTATTTGTCAAAATATTTATTTTAGATTGTATTTGTCAAAAAAATTGTATTTATCAAATATTTATTTAAAAATATAATATTGATAATACCAACAAATTCAAATAAATAATGTTCTTCAAATTTTTTAATATATTTTAGATGATAAATAAATATTGTATTATCTATTTGTTGATTTTTTTTGTTACCATTATATTTTGATATCATAATATATATAATTATTTATTTGATTGATCTTTAAATAATAAATCGTTAAAATATTATCTATGTTATTATCTATATTGTTTAAATCAAATTAAATTTATTTATAGATAATAACGAATTTTGATTTAATATCCCGTTTAATTTTATTTATAGATAATAACAAATTTGGATGTATAATAGAAATTTTTTCTATTAGTAATATCACAAAATTATATCATGGATAATAACAAATTAAAAATATCCATTTAGAAATATAAAATGGATAATATCCATACAAATAAAAATCAAATCAAGACACTAAACCCACTAAAAGAGAAAAGCTTTATTTCCTCCGGGGCCACTAGGGGACATTTTTTTTTTCTATTTACTTTATGACTTGTTTGGTTTTATCTAATTTAAGTCAACTATTATCGTTACAAAAATTATTTTATTTTTATATTCCTATATTGTTCAGATTTGCTGGAGATTGGGTTTAGGTTATGTTTTGTCCGCAGAATCTTAGTTTTGGGAAATAAATTAATTTTTTTATTTATTTGGATGTGAGAAGAAAGGGCCCATCCAAGAATTTATTTTTCCACCTTAAAAATTTACTTTTCCTTTCAATTTTTTTTGGCCTTACCAAACATTGAAAATTAAACTAAAAATTATAATTTCTCAAAGAAAAGAAAAGAAAAGAAAAGAAAATAACAAAGAATTCAAATTATAATCGGATTGTTCATATTTTCTGTATAATAATATTAGTTTGTTATTAACTTTTACAGGAGAGGCCCATATTTTTGACAAAGTATTAGGGATTTTTTTATTTTAAAAACGATAATAATATCAAATTCTTCCCAATCCAACAAAAAAGAAGTGCAATTTTTTTTACGGCCAATATTATTGGTACCATAATTTTGTTTGAACTTAATTTTAATTTGATATTTTCAGCTATTCCAATTTTTTAACTTGGACATCTTAAAATTTAAACTAGACAACTTAATACTATTTGGCTCACAAATTTTTTGGATGATGTCATCTTCCATTATGTGGCATCTGACATAGCTACTGACGTGGCAATTAACATATCATATTTTAACCCAAAAATTAATTATCCAAAAAATATATTATTAATATTAATGCTAATGCTAATTTTAATTTAATATTAATATTAATATTAACGTTAATGTTAATTAATGTTATACTCGGCCATTCTCCCCTTCCCGGCCGACTCCCCCCCTCAATGGATTCCTGAATAATGTTAATATTAATATTAATATTCTTGTTAATTTTAATTTTAATTATAATTTTGTTATGTCAACCGTTGTGTCATTTATATGTTACATAATGAGAGATGGTATTAATCAAATTTTTTGGGAGCCAAATAATTTTTTTGTAATACTTAACTACGATCATACAACTTAATATCCTTGAAAAAAAAAATACTCATTCTCTCTCTCTCTCTACTTTCTCCCGAGCAACAGCAGCAGCAGAGGTTGAGTGATGGAGTGGTGAAACATCTCCCCCTCTACTCGCGGACATGGAGGGGTCCTCGACAATGTTTGGCTGTGTCTCAATTGATTGATGGTTAGAAACAAAAATGCAAAGGCCCCATAAAGTTGGGTCATGTCCATTCAATGTTTTTTTTTGTTGTTGTTGTCATCAATGCGAGTCGTTTTAGCATGGGCTCGCCTCGCTCGTTCCATTGCTTTCATCCGACGAGAGCAACGATGGAGGGAGACCCTCACTGCACGTCGTCATCTATACATACGTCTAACGAACTGCTGCATGATAAATGTGAGTTGTTGCTAGGGCTGTAAAATGATTCAAACCGTTCGCATTCGGCTCGTGCTCGGCTCGGTCCAAGCTCGGTTTAAGCTCGTTCGGGGACTAATCGATACCGAGTTCGACCATAGGTTGTTCGACTCGATCTTGTTCGCAAACAGGCTCGAGTTCGGTTCGGTCTCTTATATTAGGACTTTTTCTATATGTAATGCCTTTTTTAATAGATAGAAATATATTTTGTCTTAGACATTTTATTCATTTTTCTGTTCTTTATATGATGGTAAATTTATGATGTAAAGAGCATAAGTAATTCAATAAAAAAAAGTCTTTAAAACTTGAGAGAAACAGTGTGATAATCTATACAACATGTCCTATAAATACTTACTACTAGGGCTGTAAAACAATACAAACCGTTCGTATTCGGCTCGTGTTCGGCTCGGTCCAAGCTCGGCTCGAATCAAACTCGTTCGATAGTTAAATCAAACCAAGCTTGAACACTCTTTGTTCGAGCTCGTTCGTTCGATTTTCAGCCCTAGTTGTTGCAACGAAACAAACAAAGTGGTAGTGCCAGTAAGTGCGGAACCGGTAACATAGATCACTATAAGGGCCGGTTCAGGGATAAGTCCGACAAGACTTATAATTTGGACAACACTTCTTTACTTAGGACAACCCCTCGGATCTAATTTGACCTCCGGATCGGCACTGATCACTATGGGAGTAAAAACTTCATGCAACTTCAAACCTACAGAAGAGTTGGATAAAATTAAAAAAAAATCTTTTGATTCGAGGAAAGCCCAATGAATCAAATCATTCAGTTGTGAATTGGAACATCTTTTGATTTCCCCTCCAAATATCCAAAACATTGTCAAAGGACTCGTATATTCAAGCAATTTGTTGCTAAATGTCTTGGGAACGTTTGGTGTTTGCCTATTTCTAATCCTCATATATTTTTTCGTATGGTAAAACCACACTATATAAACTAAGGTCTTGTTTGGATTGCAGTTACGTTACGTGTTATATGTGATTCGTGTCAAATGCAACGAGGAAGCCAAACAGTTTGTGTTTTAGATGGACGTTTGGCAAAACATATAGGGACTCAGAATGAACGTTTCCGAAAATGCTAGTCCTAGTAGTATTTTCTAGAAATGGAAGTTTGAAGTATCCATCCCCCAAGCTATACGTTCCAAGTTGGGCCTAAATTACTGCAAAGAGGCGAGTGGGCTCTTGATGAAACACCAAGTAATAACTAACAGGCTAGGGATTGGGAGAGCACATTCTTTTTTCTCATCATTTCAGGACCCACAAGGTCCAATGACTGTTGAATTGGACACTCCAACACTGTCCTCAAATTCTAAATTTCTAAGGTGTTAATCAAACATGGTTTCTCTCTCTCTAGAAGCTCTCTCCTGACTGAGCCGGGGTTTATAAAACATAAAATTACCTACACAACACAGATAACAAAGTTTTGAAAAATTAGAGAAGGGGTATCAAGTTTCACAAGCAGATACAGATACGTATCATCATTGACGACATTAGTGATTTGCACAAAACAAGCAACATGCTATGGTGATATTGCATCAAACCCTATGACAAGTCTTGTGTAATTAATCCTTTTTTGCAAAGAATCCGCCATAGCCTATGGTGTTTTTCCCCAATTTTTTTTTTTGCATATAAGTCATTTATATTTTCATGGTTTTTATATAAATTTATTTTTAATTTAATCGTGTCGATACATGCTCACATCTTACCTTGCGGATCTCGGATCGCGAAGTGACCTATGACGTTGGATCCGCAACGTCAAACTAACAATGTAAGGATATTTTCAACGAGTTATGCGATACTTTTTTGAAAGGTCACACTCATGGGATCCGCGAGTCCCGCTTGTCACAGAACTCACTGAAAATATCCTCACAGTGGTAGTTCGACGTTGTGGATCCAACAATGTAGGTTTTGTCACCGTCTGAGATCCGCACCGAAAGATGTGAGTCCGTATCGATGCGATCAAATTAAAAATAAATTTATATGTAAATTATGAAAATATAAATGGCTTGTATAGAAACGCATAGACTGTGGTTTTATTTATACAAATCATGAAAAACGCCGTAGGCTTTGTGTTTTTTTTTTTCAAATTTCTCAAACTTGTTGTCTTTTACGTCGTCAAACTTTATTAGTTGTAGGTAATTTTCTGTCTAGAAAACATAGATCAGGGTTTTGAATTCTCTCTTAACCAACACCCAAAGGCCTCGTTTGGTTCGCAGAATGGAAGGAAAAGGAAATCAATTTTTTGGTATTTTCTTTCCTTTGAAAAATTATAATTTTTATTGATTTTTCTTTCCGATGTTTGGAAATGCTAAGGAATTTGGAAAGGAAAGTGAATACTTCAATGTGAAAAGTAATTCTTTTCTTGGATGGATGGAATCACTTTTTCCTTTAATTTTTCTTCTATTGCAAATCACTTTCCTTTCCTCTTCAAATTTCTTTGGCATCCAAATATAGAAAAATAATTACTTTTTTTTTTCAATCCGATAATTTCGCGAACCAATCGAGGCCAAAGGGTATTAGAATATGTATTCTGGTGTAGTTTTCTGTGTGTAAGATAATTGGGTAGTGTGCAATTTTTATATGGTTGGGTTGCAGAAGCATCAAGAAATCAGGCAAATAAGAGCACCATTTGTGGATGGAGAGAGTTTCAGCTGGATCAGCGCACAAGGCACCATCTTATCCATACTGTATGTGTTTTTGATAGAATTGTTCATGTTGCAAGTTGATGCCTGCAGCTTTGGTAGACTTCAAATGTGCTATGAATCCTCTACCTTGTGATTTCAACCATCTAAAATTGGAGGGATTTTTTCTTAGTAATTTTGCCAGGTCTTGTATCAGTCTCTGCCAAAGTTGAAATGGTGTGGGTTATAGGAAGGCTTATAGAAAGGTTTGGTTGACAAGTTTTTAGAGTATTTACAATAAAGATTATACTGTGTCAGCTATCTTGAAAATGGACAGTGGAATCCAGCATTGTCAAGGATAATGCTGTATTTACAATAAAGATTAAGGTGTTCAGCACTACTACTACCACATACTAGTATATATGTACACGTATTTCAAACTATTTGAGAAGAGCAAACAACAACATTCCTTCTTCTTTTTTTTCCTATATGTAATTATCTAACTGTCCATGTTAAATTTAAGGAATATTTAGTTTTAGGATCTCACATATACATGGATATTAGGGGTTGGATCTCGAAATTGACCGATGTTAGAATTTGGGTCTCGAAATCACTGTTCATGTATCCAAATCCTAACATCGGCCAATTTCGAGACTCAAATCATAATATCTATATATATGTGAGACCCTAAAACTAAATAACCCTATATTTAATGAACAATTTTAATTAGTAAACACAAGTAAGAATATTTTTGGAAAAACAAAAATCACGGTGAAGTCTCTAACTTTTCTGATATATAGAAGCATAGATAAAAGAGCTGACTATTGGGTGTGGGCCCTCAATGCATCTGGTGAGTTCTCTTTCAAATCAGCTCATCAACTGGGTAGAGGAAATCAGTTTGGAGGCTGAGTGGGCTGATGTGCTATGGTATTCAGGAAATTGTGGCAAGAGAATCATAATTTTATAAACAGTGCTATATATATATATATATATATATATATATATATATATATATATATATATATATATATATATATATATTAAGGGCAGACTACAAACCAAAGATAAATTGCTACTACATGGTAGTGGTTTATAGTCATTGCAGTCTATGCAGGCAGATAGATGAATCAATGGAGCACTTGTTCTTTGAGTGCAATGACTATCAATCACACTAGTTCATATATAGTTATGTATATTTTTGGATAGTAGCTGGGCTCCAAAATTTCTAGCCAAGGATTTGCAGGAAAGAACTTTCTCATATATATCAGATATGGTTGGCATGATCACGATAATTCTGAATCACTTTCAACTATGTTTCGGATTCCTTTGGAGCATAGATACGGACGGCCCGTATCCTATATGAGTATCCGTGAAGGATCGTGTGTCACGTCAGATACGTATCAGATACAAAATTATGGAAAGGCCTCTTCAACCTAGGTTAATATCCTAGTTAATATCGCTTGCTATATGAATCTGTGAATAAAATCTTCTTCAAGTGGTCTTTAATAACTTTACAAGAAAAAACCCAAATTAAGGGTTTAAAACATCTTCTATCATTTTGTGATCATTTTCTTTCATTTGTCCCAATTGGTGCTTCTATTCTTTGTTTAGTGTTTGGTTGGTAAGTAATTTTTTCTTAAAATTGTGAAGTCCCATTTTGTCTCAATTATTCAATAGTCCGGCCTCAGCAGTGATGAAGTCTTGTTCTCCTTCAATAATAGCATGACACACCACCGAAAGAGCTCCCATAAAACCTCTCAGACCTTTTAAGTCAGTTGCTCCAATGGGACCTCGGATCGGTCGAGAGATTCTTGTTAGTGGGTATTGCCCAATCTGGTATGGCAGCCAGGTTCAGTTTCTAGAAAGACTGCCTTATATTAGCACCATCAGTTTGTCCTTTACTTCCATTCCCTTGCTTATATATTGTATTTTACCAGTCCTTGTTATTGGAAAATTTGTTATTCCTCAGTTAAGCTTCATTAGCCAAATTCAAAACCTTTGGTTCTATATAGATCTCAAATTACTGCTACGCCGTTGCAGATCAGTCCTGCGGGAAGCTGCTGGCTCTGGGATATTTGAGATGAGGTGGAGTGGTGGAGAAATCAGCAGTTTTGGGTGATTGGAGGGGTTTCAGCCAAGGTTTGCAGTATCGGTATCGGACCCTTTCAATGAGTATGGGGACCGGAGGTATTGACAGTATAGACAATTTCGGATAGGAGTATCAGATTTTTTTTTTTTGGGTATCGGAAAGCAAATAATTGTTAATAATTACTAAAGATTTTGAAAAAAAAAATATTTTATACATTTAGGCATAATTTTAAGTATTTTGTGCGTCGTTTTTTAATTAGTTTTGAAATTGAATTAGATAATAGTCCCTCTTACTGATTGGTTTACCTGCGATAAATAAATTTCTTTCTTTACATGCTTTTACACCATTGTTAATTGGTTTTTTTCATTCAATTTTTTTTTTACCGAATTGCCTAGAAAAGAGACCCCAAACGTTGGTATCGGACAATATCGATATCGGCATTTCGACAAAAAAGTAAAAGAAAAAAAGAAAAAGAAAAAAAATATTCCCTGGGCTATATGCATGCCGTTGGTTGGATCATGCCTACTATAATTAATAATTCTCATTGTAGGCTGTAGTTGCTGGGTTATCTAGTGGTAGTAGTAGTGGTTATGGTACTTGGGGGTCCATTGTTTGCAAAGCTATCCTTCTCTTTCTGAGTAATCCTTAATCTCTACCCGTTTCTGAAGGGTCTGTTGGTGTAGGGCGATGATGAGAAGCCTTCTGCGGAATGTGCGGTCCAGGGCACTCATGCTCACACGTATGAGAGACCTGATGAAAGCGGCAATATTCTGAGCCACGGAAATAAGTCCACTGAATTCGTGCACGTTACCTCGCCTCGAGCGAGCGTTCGTGCGGATGCGACCGGTCCATGAGTGCACCTCAACTCGGACACGGAATCAAAAAAGTTACCTTGTCTTGTACGTACGGTCGAGCGGGTGCGACCGGTCCGTGTACGTCTCTTATCTCGTGCACGATCGAGCGAGTGCCAGTGTTGACAAAGTGCAATAACAATGATGAAATACCGTGAGGACATGCAGTCGTCCCATCCACGATCCCACAACTAGGGGTGTAAACGGGCCGGATGGACACGGACAGCCCACTGTCCGTGTTCGGTCCGAAAATGAAAACGAGTTCGGACGGACGGACACGGACAGTCCATTGTTCGAGTTCGGGCCGGACGGACACGGACAACCACTGTTCGTTAATTCAATCGGACGGTCCGCGGACAAATGAAATATATTACCAAAAGCTATTATTTTATCAAGATACCTTGATGGTTGGTACAAAAAATCAAGTTGAAAGAAAATACAATTGAAGGTTACAGAATACAACAAACAATAGTAAAAGGTTAACAAAAATCAAGACCGAACAACAAAAAATTGATGCAAAACCAAAATAATATGACATAATTGATGCAAAACCAAAATGAGTCTCCACTATCGGACGGTTCGCGGACAAATTTGGACCGGACATGGATATGACTGTGTCCGGTTTCGATTTTTAAACGGACCAAAAAAATGTCCAAGTTCTGTTCGTTAATCAATCGGACGGTCCACGGTCGAACCATTTATCGAGCCGTACACGTACGGACAACGGACTACTTTGTCCATTTTACACCCCTACCCACAACTTCAAAGGCCTGATGAATGTAGCTAGGGATCGGCATTACGCCGGGCCGGGCAGCCCATGCCCATAAAGTTTGGGCTTGGGTTGGACATGGGCCGATCTTTTTTGGCCCTAGAGAATTTTCGGGCCGGGCCAAATCGGACTTAATTATTCTATGAAGCCCAAGCCCGCCCTCAAGGATCGGACTTTTCGGGCCAAGTCGGGTCGGAGAAGCTCTATAAAAAAAAAATTCAAATAGACTAAGAAATAAAAGCTGACATGAAGCCTAAAGTAACAAATGACTAAAGTAACAAATTCATTAACACAAATGCCTTAAGTAACAAATTCATTGTTAATATAACACAAATGTCTAAAGTGGCGTTCCAAATTCCAATAGATGTACATAGCATCTTTGTGAATTGCCATATGTGCATACTGTACTTTAGATTCAATGTATTGTTAGCAATACTAGCAAATTTCTAATTTCAGAAACTATTGCATGTTTAGCACATTATTAGCAATAGTATTGCTAACAATACAGACCGCGCGTTCCAAATAAGTTTGCTAACAATACAGACTGCAGATCGCGCGTTCCAAATTTCAGAAACTATTGCATTATCAGCAATTCAATATATTGTTAAGCGATCGATGATGCTAGGCTGACTTTTCTGTACGTGCTCGCGCGGACTTGTATCAGACGGACCTCGGGCCTGCCTTGGACGGACGGATGCATAGCCCAAGTCCGGTCCTATATTAATATGGATTAGGTCGGACTTCCCTAATGACCGGGTTCTATCGAACTTTGGTCCATCGGACTGGACAGACTTTTCGGACTCCATAGACTTCGGACCAAATGATGATCCCTAAACGTGGCATAATCTGAATCTGCACGAAAAAAAAAAAAAAAAAAAGAAGAAGAAGAAGAAGAAGAAGAAGAAGAAGAAGAAGAAGAAGGGTCTGTTGGTGCGACAAAAGCCGGATTCCTACCGTCCTGGTATGGTCACTTCTTCTTGCCTCCTAATATTTTCAATAATGTGGATTCGAGTGTCCATTCGTCTCAAGGCTTCAGGGACCAAACGGAGAAATTTATGGTATCTACTGTTGAGTATGGACTCCGATTTACCCTTGTTTTCTTGAGGTCTCTATTTCAGGTTCACTGGTGACTGGAAAGATCAAAATTTTCAGACCATTTTTTATGATGGTTGTCAAGCTCTCGTCAATGCATCATCATTTATCATGTCGAGCTATACTACAGCTTTTTGTTCGAAAAAAAATAAGACATTTTTCGTTTTTGTGATGAGATGAGAATAAACTAAAAATGAAAGAGAAAAAAAATAAGAAAGATTGTATACACACAAGATTTACCGAGATTCAGCTCAATTTGTGCCTACATCCTCTGCCCGGCCCTTTTTCGCCGTTTCCACTTAATCAAATGAAGGATTACAAATGGCCTTCTCTCAAGTTGGTACAACTTAACTTAAGTATCACTTTCTCTCACAAACTCACTTGAGATAGATTACAGGTGTGAGTATTACAAGTTGTGTGTGGTTATGTCATTCTTCTTGTTCTCAATCTTCACCATCTTCCTCCTGTTTATAGAGATGATATGCTCCTTGGGTGCACCACATTCATTGTATGGAGAAATCAAAAGGTAGCGCTTCCATCTCCCAAGGTTCGCTCTTCCTTCCAATGTTCGTTCCTCCTTCTCCAAGGTTCGTTGCATGGAGAAAGGTAATGCATCAATGTTGCATGCATACAGTCATCATGGGATGGATCCCGTTCCCATCAGTTCCACCAAAAAAAAAGAGATTAATTTGGTGAAGTTCACCTGTACAACATTCTCAATTTGGCTTGAAGTGAAGTGACACATGAAATTGAAAGAAAATGCAATGCCTCCTCGAAAGTGTACCTCTGAAAAGTATGTGTGTGCTCGTGTCGTGTCACTACTTGATACTTGGGCTATATACCTTCGTAACTTGTAGTATTAAGTTCGACACGAGCCTAATTACTCACTCTCCTTCAGTCCTTCACCTGGTTCTTTCCATGTATGTTGTACTTTGGCCTATTAGATTAACTATTCAGTTAATATGATTTTTGTTGCTTCCCTACATGTATCAGAATATCTTTTCTTCTCCCATTTTGTTTGGTTCGCATTCGCAGAAATATGTCATTGTAGCACTTAAATGGCAATTCGCAAAATTTAAATCCGTGATGTTGAACCTTCCTTTCAATTATTGTACTAGGTGGTGTATCAGGCCCAGCCAGTGATAGAGATCCCCATAGTCTATCGATCCTTAATTTTGCATTGTGGTCACATATGAGATGGAAAGAACAGGAGCCATAGAAGTCGAGTCCTCCACATGAGCTCTAAAAGAAGACTAGCATGGAATTTTGTCTATGCCCCCTTCGTCTTATCACTATCATGGATGCTCGGTGTTAATTATGCTAACCACTACTATGGCACCCATGGATTACTTTGGAATCTTGATTCAAATACACTTTATAATTGCAACTTATCATAGTTGGGGCTTGGTGATGTTAGTGGTAATTTCGTTTATAGATAGATGATGATTGGAGGTTCAATTTTGGCAAAAGATCACCAACGTTCCTTAATTTATGTTATTTCATTGACTCCATTGTAATATTTCTGTGGCATCATAATTAATTGTTTGATATTCTCCATATTTTTGGATTAAAGAAGCATAAGATCCCGAATCTCCCAAGTTCCTTGGTCTGTTAGTTCATTGAGTTTTTTGTAGGGATTCTGGTCATGGGTTGATCAAGATTTTTGTGCCACATCATTCTCGATAGTTGTTTGAAATTGTCAATCTTTTGGATTATAGAAGCATAAGATGCCACAAGATTACCAATTTTCCTTGATGCTTTGGTTCATTGATTTTATAGTTAGGATTCCACTCATGGACTTATCAAGATTTTTGTGGCACATCATGCTTGGTTATTTTTTGATATTGTCCATCTTTTTTCGATTTGAGAAGCATATGATCCCAAAAGTTTGCTTGAAAAGGTTCGTCTCTGTTAAAGATACATCATGTGTACTAATAGGTTTTGGTTTATGAATGTACCTAGTAATCATCTTCTCCCGTAAGATGAGACCGGCTATGGAGGATAAAAAAGCTTCGTAAAATATATTTACAAAGTTTTTGTAACTTGACCCTTTAATGTCAACCCTATATGATGTAGCCTAGTTTCTGGCCAACATAAATGACCAGTTATTTCCATAATTTTATTTTTTTATTTTTTATATTTATGTGTTAGTTAAAAATCTGTGGCGTGAGAAACATGAAATGAAACATAAATGGCCAGTTAATTCGGAGGTAGACCTACCTTTTAGTTATGCAATTTATATTCGTAGACTATAAAAAGTCTGGAAGATGAGGTAATATGATATGATTTATTTAATGGAATTGCAGTTTTCTCTGACACATTAAGCCAATGGATGGGAAAGTAATACAAACGCACGTAGTGATCATGAACATCGTCTATGCATGTTGTAGATAGTCCTATGTAGAGTTCTATTGTCGGACAATTTCAATTGGATATGTATTTGAAGTTGTATATATTGTGCTTTACCTGTTGGGATTTGGACTTGTCAGGAAATCCAAATCAAATAAGCATGTCATGAAAGATATCTAATTTGATACTATTATAGATATGTAGGTATGTAGCTTTGTTACATAAGGAGGTTAGTTGCTAGGATTTTAGGTATAGCGTGCTTTGATGCAGGGAGACTATTTCTTTTGTAGTTTCTAGGTCTCATTTTGATCTCTCTTCCCTCTAATTTCTCTTGGATTTTTCTTAGGTTGATTTTTGTTGGAAGTTGTGGTGAATCTTGTAAAGTCTTGTAAAACCTTGATGACTAGTGATCTTATTTTTCTAATGGTTATTCTTAATCTGGATTTTCCACTTTATTCTCATATATATTGTAACTACGTCTTATCCTTGTTTTCTCTACGATAGTCGGGCATCTGATAATTGTGGCGGTGGTGGCAGTGGTCTCGTTGCGAACACTATCCTTGGAAGATAGTGTCCTCGTTTCAAGATTATCCAATTAAAATTTGCCAACAGTACAACTATGTGCAAGGCTTTGTACATTATTGTGAAGCCATAAAATTACTAGGTCATGAATGCACCTACTGAAAATTACAGGGGGTGGATACCAAAATGTTGGACAACCTAATGGTTGAGACCAGGACAGACCTAGGTGTGGGGGAGAATGAAAATGGTCCTTGTTCTAGGAAGAATGGAAATAATTGTTTCTCAATTCTTCTCCACTGTGCTTTTGTTGAAGCAATTTCTGGTGTAGTCAATTGATATTTAACATCCAAATCAAGCAACTTTATGCTTCCCCTACAAATCTCTCTGCCAAAGTATCAGCATCTAAAGGAACCCAACAAAAGGTATTCCACACTCACTAAACCAATGTCCTAGATGACGGATCCTCTATGAATCTAGCAATGGCTAAGCACAAATCCATGGTGCACCATGCTATACCCAGAACGAGTGGCCATTGATCACTGTGGTCACCACTCCACCCATCTCATCCTTTCCCTTGATATGCAAGTTTCCTTGCCCATTAAAGTGGGACATTAGATAATGCCTAGAGGTAAAGGAGCCTTAATGACATGGCCTTGTCTCGAATAGAAGAAGATTGGTGGTCACTTTCTTTCTACTAGTAGGTGAAATGAATAGATCCTTATGCCTTTTTCTGATTTGGTTTTCTTTCTTGGTGGGGGTGGGGGTGGGGGTGGGGTAGGGTTGTGGCTTGTGGGTGTTGGATTGTATCGAAGCCTTCAAAGGGGGTGACAATGGAGTTGATAGTTTAGTCCTATATTGGATAACAGGTGGGGTCGTGAGATGTAGATAATTGAAATTGGTACATATTTTACATGTGAATTACCTTTTAAGGCATATGGGCCTATTCCAATATCGCACCTCATGGGCCAACTCCGGTTTAGGTCACACCGCGTTTCCAACTAGTGGTATCAGAGCCCAAAGTTACGGGACTAGTTTGGACGGCTCTAATTAATTCGAGACAGATGGTGTTGAACGTTCATGCGTATACACAGATATACGGAATCTCTTCTCAAGGTGGAGATGGAGGCAACTACTCGGATTGACTTCAAAGGCGGATTTGACGTGTCCAAAGAGAAGCAAGACGCTGTAGTTGATACACAATGGTGCGGGATGAACATGTCGGTTTTGTTCTGTGGTCGAACAGATCGAGATGACAATATGTTGAATCTCCTGGGTGCTCGGTTGGCGGGAACGAACAAAGGTAACATGGGTGCTAAGATTGTTCGGGTGGCAGGGACGAGCAAAGGTGGCAGGGGTGCTAAGTTTGTTCGGTTGATAGGAACGAGCAAAATTAGCAGGGGTGCTAAGTTTGTTTGGTTGATGGGAACGAACAAAGGTAGGAGGTGTGCTAAGGTTGTCCGGCTAGCAAAAATGAGCTAAGGTGGAGATTGTTGGATTATATCTCGTTTCCGGTTGAACCCTCAAAGGGGGTGACAATGAAGTTGGTAATTTAGTCCTATATTGACGGTAGGAGGTGGGCATCATGAGCTGTAGATAATTGGTATTGGTTCATGTAGTGACCCGCTCCGCCCTAGCGGAACGCTGATTCCAAATGGCGTGTGCAACGACTCAAAACGAGCCGTCGACCCGAAGAGTTGCTTCGACCCGATGAAGTATCGATGCGAATCGATGCAAGACTTGTATTGGCCCGACAAGATGGATCCAGGCTTAGACCTTCAAAGGCGCGCTCGGAGTATCGCTCGGCCGATGCGAACATCGCTAAGGTGGGTGGCTCCGATGAACCCGTCTGTGCTTAGCCTAGACACATAACAATGCGGACACTATCACGAGAATCGCTAGGCGATAACCCCCTGCATGCTAATAAATGACTCAACGCACCTAGCTAAGGGAATAATCCCATCTTGCATGCTTGTTTAGAACATGGAAAAGAACTCGGTAATTATAGAAATGCTCGCACCGCGCTCTACGCTCGTGCTAAGGCACGAGCTCACGTTCATGTCCCTTATACGTTCAAACAATGAAACAATGAATGGTTTACCACAATGAAACGGGAAGGCTATCAACATAGTCGCTCCGAGTAGAGTTTAGCAACATTGGAAGGCTATGGGACCGATGGGTCGCCAAGGCGACTCCCATACTGGGAGTTGCATAATGCGTGAATGAATGAATCAACGAATGAATGAATAAATACATGAATGACTCTATGAACGAACGAACAAGTTAAAGAATGAAATGAAAGAAAGAATACATGAAAGATAAGACATGGAAGACGCTAGCGACAGGTGTGACGGGCACGTGCAACGGGGCTCGCTACCCGCGCTGTACGGACGCCAACCTGGTCGTTAACGCATTATGGCTAAGGGTTAGCCTACGGCTCGGAGATAGCCGCTAAGTAAAAGACAAGATAATACGAAATGGTCGTGGACAAACGGCACGGGCGATGGGGGGGTAAACCGTGGCCGTCGTGTGGAAGGATTCTGCGGCACGGGCGTTGGGGGGGTAAACCGTGGCCGGCCTAGGCAGAATCAACGGCGCTTACGGGCTGCTTGGGTGCGGGCTTGGGCACCAAGAGACGTAAGTAGGAGGGTATATTCAAGAGACTTAACGGGGTGTACCAGCCATCACCCTACGCTAAGTTGAGAATTGCCACAGGGGAATGTCCTAAATGGCTTGTAAAGCCAGCGACCCGTGCATGTAGATTAAGTGGACTATGCTGGTGGCAATCCACGTGCAAGTTCTTGCATTGAAATCAAAGTAGTCTAAGTTAACTAAATGAAGTGTTTCCTGAACATGCCCGAAATATAACATGCCTGAACATGCTTGCAAAGTAACATCCTGAACATGAACATGCTCGAAATGTAACATGCTTGAACATGCTTGAAATACACCACCCCGAACATGCTTGAAATGTGCCTCTTGAATATGCTCGAAACGTAACACTAGAACATGCCCACGACGTGCTAGATCCCGAGACATGGACACGACCATAATATTGAATGTTTACATAAATCACGTCATGTTACTTCATGTTAATGTTGACTAACTTGGTTTACCTTGGACAGGGAAGGTCGGACGGTAAGTATGGGTAAGTCGTACATGTATTTTCATACGACACTTGAGTTCGGTAACACGAGATAGGTCATGATATGTGCCATAAAATTGATCCTAAGGCAAGATTAGAAAGACAATGAATGATAGAGATGCACAAAAGATTATAGAACGTGTTTGGTAATGATGGCATTGTGGGCGAGCCAGCCTCCCCACCAGTGCATAACAATGTACTGATAACCCCACAGTATGCTTGCAGGATAGCAGGAGACGCCGGCGGGTGCGGAGCTTCCATCGAACGTGTCAAGGCGCGGAGCCAACTCTGGGGCCTTGGAACGTTGCAAGAAGCTGAAGCACCCTATACAGGACATAATGTATCGGAACATCGCCATGTATCCTTCCATGTTGTAAGCCATTTGGCACGCCTTTTATGTTTCAGAGAGAGAGCTTGAGCGAATTGTAATATCGGCCTAGCGCCGCTTGTAAACTTGTTGAATATCAATAAAGAATTTGGTTTCGCTTCAATTGTGTTCATTTATATTCCGCTGCAAATGGGGACACTCTGTGCGACTCTGTGGCCTAGAACTCAAATCGGCCGTTTCTGGACTTGGCCTTGCACGGGCGCAACCTAGGCCCGTGCGGCATCACGCCTTAGCGAGGACGATCGCTCCTACGGGAGCGGGGCGTGACAGATTGGTATCAGAGCACGGCTTTACGTCCTTGGACTTCATTTCGATTTTCTCAGTTTTGAAAGCTCGGTTGGAAAGCAAAAGAAGTATACGCTCTCTCTCATTGTGCCTTGGGATGTTCCATACAATAAGTCTAATACTTTCAAAAGCTCGTACAAGTACTCGGTTGCACGGGACCAATGGGCAAAGGCCTTTGTGCCACCACGACGAACTTGAGTTGGAAGGAGCCGATGTTAAAAGTTAGCAAACGTAAGGCGTGTTTGAATAAGCTTACGCTGATGATAGCAAACGAGTACACGAGACTGAAGTATAGTTCGAACGGGATGGTCATGCACGCAGCCTTTTGGCTAAGTAGTATGGAGTATCGCGCACCTAGACCCTTTGGTGCAAACGAGTTGTGAACGAGAATGAGTGAGCGTGCAAACTTGAATGTAGTCCGTGCGGGATGGTTAAGCGGTACAACTTAGTCCGCGTGTCGCGCACCTCGACTCTTGGGTGCAATCGGGTTGCGAGCGATATCAAGTATCGCTCGATCGAGAACGGAGATACACTTTGAGTGTATATCGATAGGAACGCTATCGAGTTAACGCTTAGGCGTACGCGAATGATTGACTTGGATTTTGAGGACTCGTGTGAACGACTTAGTACGTCGAGACGACGTAAGCGACTACGTTAGAGATTCGTCGAACGAATCTGGAGGACGTCTTAGCGCATGGCACAAACGTGATTGAGGATTAGACCGTATGGCTTGAACCCGAGTGGTGTATGTGATAGGTTCGGAGAAGAAAAAGAATGTGATTGGGGACTAGATCAGATGGCTCGAATCCGAGTGGTGTATGGACGTCTTGGAAATAGTTCGAGCGAAATCGAGGATTACGAGTATGTCGGCGAGGCGATGCGGTCGCGCAAAGCCTTAGAACGCGTCACACTTAGTTGGTTGTGACTTCGATTGTTCCGAGCGAGATGTCGCTCGGACAACTTGTCATTAGACAACGTGAGTTAGAAAACGACTCAGAACGACAGAGGTAAATGAATGGTCTTGATCGAGGAAACTTAGCGGATTGCGCGTACGATCTCGGATTGATTCAAATGAAATGTGACTTGAATTTTGAACAACAATCTTGAAACGACCTAGAGGAATAGCTGATGAACTTGATCTTGAATATTAAATGAAATTGTGGAATATCCAACTCGGACAACGGCATCGTCGCATGACTCGAAATTGGTTGCAAAGGAAGATCGTCGGGTTACGCATATCGTCGATGGTATTGAGGCGTATCAAAGATCGATACGCGATAACTCGGGGGTACTCTGACTCGGCGAATGACGATCGTGCAAATGTCATTGTTCCGTTTGATGCTATACTCGGGGTATTAAAACGTGTCAAGGAAAATATAGACGTGACTCGAGGATTTCTGGTTGAATGAATGACGGTCGGACTGTCGAATAGAGATCGCGGCTTGAATGAAAATGAAGTGTTTGGATTTCTTCGACGAAAACCCCAACGTCGACATTCTTGTCTTATGCGAGCGCAACTCCAGCCTCGCACATGCGTCGCGCCGATTAGGGCGATCACTCCGCGTGAGCGCTTGTATGGTGATTCATACAGCGGGGGTGATTGAACTAGCATGGCGTGGCAGTCTGTGTGCTTCGACTTGTGGTTTGATACGAAGGTGACTTGAGAATGATTCGGTGTGCTTGAATGATGAAGTTTGAGGATTGAGTAGGTCCAATCCGCGTATCGAGAATGAATCAGTCTAGACATAAGCAAGAGTTACGCCCCGATGAGAATGATTATTCCGCGGAAGCGTTGCATGGTGATTCATGAACCACCGTGGATAATCGGACTCGCGTGAGATTGGGGCGCAACGTATTGTCGAGCTAGATGATCCCGTGATCGAATGCATGAATTGGTTAGAATTGGTGATCTGAATGGATTCAAATTCGTTGCGCCGCGCAACGAATGTCTTGATGCGAACTAGGTGATCGTGCTCGATGTTTAGAAATCTGAGTGACGCGAGCTTGGGTAGAAAATCCCGTACTATCGACTTTGGTTTGACCCTAGGATTGGGGTCAGTGTTGGCATTATTGTTGGGGAACTATGATTCCAATCCTGACATTGACTTAGCCTCGAAAAGATGGCCTAGCGGTTAGGCGAGACGCCCCTGTTTCATGTGTTAGCAATCAAAAGATTGATCTTGAGGATTGGCATGGATGGATAGCATGAACCACGAATGTAGGAAACCCTACTCACGAGACTCGGCTGACATGCATATATTTCAGGGACGCCTGGGTATGTGCACGATGCGACTCGAGTGAGAATGACAAATTCTCTATCATGCGGCTAGGCTGAATGCAGGTATTTTGGGGACGCCTGAAATGCGTGCACGATCCGGCCAAGTGATACGATGAGTTCTAGCACGACTTGGGGAGTAAACAAGTGTCGTGAGCGTGAAATCGTGCTAGTAAAAGTTGGTACAACGAATTGAACCATTGATAGGAAGTTATGCTCGACGATAGTGCAATACTTGGTCAACCCCGCTAAGAAGAAATCATACTGATTTCATGAACGAGAACGCTTGAGAAGCGAGTCGGGTTATCTCGATGACCGAGATGAACGAAAAGTGAATTTGCCTCAGCCTTCGACCCGCACATTTGACGAATTACAACGTGCCTCGTGAAACCATCTTCGTCCCATGACACGGAGAAATAGCAACCAAGATGAAGAAATACTCGAATTGAATAAGTACAATCAACTCTAAAATGAATGAAAGGCTATTCGATAAAATCGACCCAACGCGTGCGACACGGAACTTAGAAAGATATCAAATATGGTTCGATGCCGTCGAACGATAGGGCCGCTCGATGAAATTGTCTAAGAAACACGAAAACACGAGTTAAGGAATGGTAGGATGACCTGCACTCAGAAAGTCTCGAGGACGAGACTTATTTTGAGTGGTGTATTATGTAGTGACCCGCTCCGCCCTAGCGGAACGCTGATTCCAAATGGCGTGTGCAACGACTCAAAACGAGCCGTCGACCCGAAGAGTTGCTTCGACCCGATGAAGTATCGATGCGAATCGATGCAAGACTTGTATTGGCCCGACAAGATGGATCCAGGCTTAGACCTTCAAAGGCGCGCTCGGAGTATCGCTCGGCCGATGCGAACATCGCTAAGGTGGGTGGCTCCGATGAACCCGTCTGTGCTTAGCCTAGACACATAACAATGCGGACACTATCACGAGAATCGCTAGGCGATAACCCCCTGCATGCTAATAAATGACTCAACGCACCTAGCTAAGGGAATAATCCCATCTTGCATGCTTGTTTAGAACATGGAAAAGAACTCGGTAATTATAGAAATGCTCGCACCGCGCTCTACGCTCGTGCTAAGGCACGAGCTCACGTTCATGTCCCTTATACGTTCAAACAATGAAACAATGAATGGTTTACCACAATGAAACGGGAAGGCTATCAACATAGTCGCTCCGAGTAGAGTTTAGCAACATTGGAAGGCTATGGGACCGATGGGTCGCCAAGGCGACTCCCATACTGGGAGTTGCATAATGCGTGAATGAATGAATCAACGAATGAATAAATAAATACATGAATGACTCTATGAACGAACGAACAAGTTAAAGAATGAAATGAAAGAAAGAATACATGAAAGATAAGACATGGAAGACGCTAGCGACAGGTGTGACGGGCACGTGCAACGGGGCTCGCTACCCGCGCTGTACGGACGCCAACCTGGTCGTTAACGCATTATGGCTAAGGGTTAGCCTACGGCTCGGAGATAGCCGCTAAGTAAAAGACAAGATAATACGAAATGGTCGTGGACAAACGGCACGGGCGATGGGGGGGTAAACCGTGGCCGTCGTGTGGAAGGATTCTGCGGCACGGGCGTTGGGGGGGTAAACCGTGGCCGGCCTAGGCAGAATCAACGGCGCTTACGGGCTGCTTGGGTGCGGGCTTGGGCACCAAGAGACGTAAGTAGGAGGGTATATTCAAGAGACTTAACGGGGTGTACCAGCCATCACCCTACGCTAAGTTGAGAATTGCCACAGGGGAATGTCCTAAATGGCTTGTAAAGCCAGCGACCCGTGCATGTAGATTAAGTGGACTATGCTGGTGGCAATCCACGTGCAAGTTCTTGCATTGAAATCAAAGTAGTCTAAGTTAACTAAATGAAGTGTTTCCTGAACATGCCTGAAATATAACATGCCTGAACATGCTTGCAAAGTAACATCCTGAACATGAACATGCTCGAAATGTAACATGCTTGAACATGCTTGAAATACACCACCCCGAACATGCTTGAAATGTGCCTCTTGAATATGCTCGAAACGTAACACTAGAACATGCCCACGACGTGCTAGATCCCGAGACATGGACACGACCGTAATATTGAATGTTTACATAAATCACGTCATGTTACTTCATGTTAATGTTGACTAACTTGGTTTACCTTGGACAGGGAAGGTCGGACGGTAAGTATGGGTAAGTCGTACATGTATTTTCATACGACACTTGAGTTCGGTAACACGAGATAGGTCATGATATGTGCCATGAAATTGATCCTAAGGCAAGATTAGAAAGACAATGAATGATAGAGATGCACAAAAGATTATAGAACGTGTTTGGTAATGATGGCATTGTGGGCGAGCCAGCCTCCCCACCAGTGCATAACAATGTACTGATAACCCCACAGTATGCTTGCAGGATAGCAGGAGACGCCGGCGGGTACGGAGCTTCCATCGAACGTGTCAAGGCGCGGAGCCAACTCTGGGGCCTTGGAACGTTGCAAGAAGCTGAAGCACCCTATACAGGACATAATGTATCGGAACATCGCCATGTATCCTTCCATGTTGTAAGCCATTTGGCACGCCTTTTATGTTTCAGAGAGAGAGAGCTTGAGCGAATTGTAATATCGGCCTAGCGCCGCTTGTAAACTTGTTGAATATCAATAAAGAATTTGGTTTCGCTTCAATTGTGTTCATTTATATTCCGCTGCAAATGGGGACACTCTGTGCGACTCTGTGGCCTAGAACTCAAATCGGCCGTTTCTGGACTTGGCCTTGCACGGGCGCAACCTAGGCCCGTGCGGCATCACGCCTTAGCGAGGACGATCGCTCCTACGGGAGCGGGGCGTGACAGTTCATGTCTTACATGAAAATTCTCTTTTATGACATATGTGTCCAGTCCAATATTGTAACTCATGAGCCAATTCTGATTCTGATAACACTGCGTTCCCAACATAGTGTATAGAGGGAGCATATCCGGTATCCTAGTTATTTTGTGCCATTTCTGTTCCTATATAGAGTTGCTAATTTTTTTTAAAAGTTGTCATAATTACCAGATAATATAACTGTTACAAAATATTTGGGACAACAAATCTGTTCCTGTGCAGGGGCGGACCCATGCAGGGTCAAGTGGGGTCACGTGACCCCCACTGACTTTCTTCAATTTTTTTTTTTTTTTAGTTCAACGGTCTATACTCCTGCTCCCGCAGCAGAAAAAGAAGAAAGGTCAAAAGCATTAAGAAGGAAAAAGGAACAGAAGAAGAGTAAGAAAAAAGAAGAAGAAGAAGACGAAAAAGAAGAAGAAGCAGCACCTGCACGTTAGAAGAAGAAAAAGAAGAAGAAGAAGAGGTACATCTCTCTCCCCTCTCTCTTCATCTTCCTCTTACTATCTTTTTCTTTCAAACTAAAATTTCTAAACTAAGTATTTTTAAGTTTTAGCAAAAATTAGGGTAAGAAATTACATTTTTTAAGAAATTTTAGGGCAAAAATCAAGGTAAAAATTAGTGATTTTAAGAATGACTGTTTGATTGCTTATATTGAGAAAGACATGTCTGGGACTGTAAGCAATGAAGACATTATTCAACGATTTCAAAAGATGTGCAATCACAGAGGAGTATTGTAATCTTAAATTAGTTATTGTAATCTGAGATTACTTATCTTGTGTTTTGTAAGACATTATTCAATGAACACATGTATGTGTTTTGAAAATTATCTTGTATTTTTTAGAATGTGAATTTATTTTTACACTCTTTATGTTTAAGACCGACCCCCCTTTCTTGAATTCCTGCGTCCGCCCCTGTTCCTGTGTAAAGAAACAAGTTATATATGACAGGCTGATGTGTTGCTTCCCACATCCTGGGAAAGAAGCAGAGTGAGTATTTTTGTAGCTATCAGAAACTTTCACCTTCAAGTATTTATCAAGTGTACGAAGTATGAACTAGTAGTCTACATTGAAGTGAATGCTCATGGGTTGAACAAAGTTAAAAAAACAACTGCATCTTCAACAGCTACTGATATAGTGATGGGAACTCATACATCATCAAGATTGATGCCAATAGTAGCATGAAAAGGAAAACCAGGAGTTGATTGTTTATAGAAAAGCTTTGGGGGAAACATGGAGAAAACAGCAGAAAAAGGTGGCAAAGACAATATGAACAAGCTTCATTCTGCATACCCCCAAAAAAAAAAAAAAAAATCAGAAGTCAACAAAAGAGATGATGTTTCTGTATCATTGAGTCCTATTTACATGAGAAAAAAAAAGTCTATGGACACTGCACGGACACACACACACAAACAAGCGCCTGTAAAGAAAATTTTAAAAAAAAACATTATATGCCTTCTTATTATCAATCCAAGCCTTTGCGAATTCGAAACTTTAAAAGGATTACTTCTGTATGTCTCTTTCTCAAACTCTTATCAATGAGCTAAATTTGTCCAAACACTGCAGAAATTCTCTGGAAGTCCTTACCATACAATGAACTTTGCAACTGTTGTTGTTGCTGCTGCTGCTGCTGCTGTGGCTCCTGATCCTGGTGCCAAGAACCCAAACCAGCAATGGCGAGTTGGTTCTCGGCCTTGACATCAACGTACAGAGGTTGGGTTTGGTTCTGAAGTGCTGCCGATATCGGAAATGCTCCGTCGAGGTACTCGGACCACCGGAGGTCCTCCGGTTCCTGGTGAAGATGGCTCTCTTTGTCTTGCGGCGCCATATGATCCGACCACGGATACATAGTTCCGTCGTAGGAGTAGTTACCGCTCGGCGGCTCGATTCCGTTGCTGCCGCTTCCGCTGCTCCTGCTGCCGTTACCGATATTTCCAGCCTCCCAGAAACACTCGGGAGGTGGATTGTCGGGCGGCAGATCGATCGCGGTCCTCAGGCCCATCGAGGTGGAGAGCACCGAGCTCGAGACCGACGGGATCACAGTGGACAGTGCGTCGCAGTTGTACTCGGGATTCATGTCAAAGAGCCTGCCGTTCTGGTTGAACCAGAGAAGCGGATTTGGGCTGGCCGACAACCCGGCGGCGGCGGCAGCGGAGGGTACTTCGTGCCCGGGGCTCAGCTGTGGAAGAGAGAACAGTCCCATGGAGTTGAAGAATTCCTTCGTAGGCGCCGTTGGGTGGTTGGATGAGGAAGGAGGGAAAGGGGTCTCGGGGAGGGCCAGTGCCGCAGAGGACGGCGGCGCGAAGAGCTTGAGGTCGCTCGAACCGGAGTTGGTCCTGCCGCTGTTGGCGGGGGCCTTGTGGTCTCCGCCATCGCCCTCTGCAGCGAGCGGCTTGTGGGTGTTGGGGTCGATGCCTCTCTGCCTCAGCTTCTTCTTGATGCAGGAGTTCCACAGGTTCTTGATCTCGTTGTCCGTCCTCCCCGGTAGCTGCGCCGCAATCTGAGACCACCTGACGATTGCCGAAAGCACGAAAATCGCGATATCAGGATCGATCGATCGATCGAGAGAAACCAAAGAAGAATTACTGAGTTTAGAAGAGGACCTGTTGCCTAGGACTGCATGGAGTTCAACTATCATGTTCTCCTCCTGCATTGAGAATGTGCCTCTCTTGAGGTCAGGCCTCAGATAGTTTATCCACCTCAACCTGCAGCTCTTCCCGCACCTTTGCAGACCTGAAATAGTTCGTCGTCGTCGAGAATTCGTTATCCGAAAAAGAAAAAAAAAACGTAAGGAATTCTAGTACTTCCTATGCTCTGTCTCAGCTGTTGCAAATTTGCATTGCTTAACTAACTATATATATATATATATATATATATATATATATATATATAAATACCTGCTTGCTTAGGAACAGAGCTCCAACAGCCATGGCCATGCTTGGTTATGTGCTTCAGCAGCTTCTCGTCTTCCTCCGGGGACCAGAGCCCCTTCCTCAGCTTCTGCTTGTAGCAGCAGGAGTGCCTGCCCATTTGTAGCAAATACCAAGAGCAATGTAGCCAAATAACTACGGAACTGTCGGCAACTTTGTATGTTTCAGAACTTGCTTCAAGAAGAGCTCTTTTAAGGTTTATAGGAGCAAGGAATGTGGAGGAAAGGGATGGAAGAGAGAGAGAGAGAGAGAGAGAGAGAGAGAGAGAGAGAGAGAGAGGTTGAGGAAATGGAGTAGCAGTGAAGAGTTGGGGGGAGGGAATGGAAGGGGTGGGAGCTAAAAGAAGAGGGAGGGGTCACAATCAAGTGGGCATGATTTGAGCTTGAGGTACCCCTCACCCTTTTATTGGCTTTCTTTTTCTTTTTTGGAGGTGGGGGGAAGGGGAAGGGGAAGGGGAAGGGGAAGGGAAAGGGAAGGTTAATCATCAGAAATCCAATGCCTATGCCATAAGGACACAGTGTCCTTAGCTTCCTAGCTAGCTTTTTAGTTACAAGAAGAAGCCAATACCAGAACAACCACAGGTTCTCGGAAAAGAGAAATTATTCAGTGAGACGGACTCACCATGAGCTTTAATTTTTCTCCAATTGATGAGTGAATGCATGCGGTGGCAGCCTTGATTTTCCTCTCCATCTATCCTCAGGCCATCAAGTAGTAGAGGAGAATCAATGCTCATGGTGGTGAGTCTGGTTCACTGAATAAGTAGAAAGAAAGCCCAGCAAAATATAGCCACACAAACAAGAGCCATATTAAGTAGCCAACAGGAATTTTTCACAGGCTCAATCTTTGTGTCAGAGGGATCCTTTTTTTTTTTTTTGCCTTTTCGGGGTGAATCCCAAAACCCACGATAACTCCAGAAAGTCATCATCATTGAGAAGGAAACAAAATAAATACATACATGCAGCATCTTCCCATGTTTTGAAAAAAATACTACTCTCCGAAACTTTCTGGGAACATAGAATTCACCCCCATTCCTGATGGATGGATAGAAGCCTATATCATATTTAGGGGCCATGACAATGAAGTATATCTGTCGATTTTGTTGATAATGTTAGAAACTTGACATACTCACTATAACTTCTGAGGTCAAGTTAGGGGGGTCGCAAATTGAGTTCGAACATGTCCAACGCAAACCAAATGAGGACCATTAAGATAGTAGGTAAATGATCGGATTGGAATTTTAAAGAAGGTTGTGATTGTTTTTCGGGTAAATGGTAAAAAAAAATTCTTCTTAGATTGGCTATTTTCGCGAAAAAAGATTTCATGCTCTTAAATTTTTTACTAGTTATTTTTTGTTACAAAAAATTTTCAAATGACAATTTTACCTCTTCCCCCCTCCTTCCTCGACCGTTGGGGGAGGGGCTGGGTGGCCGGCGATGCCACGGAGAGGGCCGAATTTTGACTGGAGAGGTCTTATTGGACGGATTTGTAATCTAAGGAGGGACAAATTGCTAAAAATGACTAATAGGTCTTAATTTGTAAAAGTCGGATATCTAACGAGAACTTTTTTTTTGTCATTTACCCTTTTTTTTTTATAAATATTACGGAGGATATGGACACAAAATCAAGGAAAATCAAATATAATAGAAACTGGACAGCATAAAGCAACCTGAAAGATGCACTGCACCAATGTATTTAAAGGGTTTATTTTTGGTCAATCATTTGCATTGCACAGTTATATGATTGAGAACATGAATGATGCATGTGATATCAAGTAATTGTGGATTAAACAAAAGTGGACGGGACTAATAACAACAAAGGATATTAGAAAATAAAGAAATTGATGCTGATTAGTCCCATTCTGAAGGGTGTTTTTTTTTTTTTTTTTTTTTTTTGAATTTGTCTTTTTTTTTTTTTGGTGATAGTATTTCTTTTAAATCTTCTGCACTTCAAATCCTTGCTGTTTCCAGCTTGTGGGAGGGTCCCCGCAGTAGTGTATTCTACTGTCGATACAAAATTCTCAAACCACAGCCATACATTTTAAGCCTTGAGAACAACTTTGTATATATATGTTAAAATTATTTTGTATAAATAAGGTGTCGTGGCGCGCCGCGGCCATCTTGAAGTGCATAATTGGCTCCAATCTGTATTATGAAGAACTATATATATTAATGATCTGTAATTGTAAGTGTGTAATGTGTAATGTATTAGCAAGAAAATTCATTTTAATGTGTTTGATGGGAAGGGGACAGAGTACTAGCTAGACTAGACTCATTAAGCAGGATAAGTTATGAAAATATTACAAAGTATTATATAGTACATGTCCAAAGCAGGTTCATAAAAAAATATGAGCAACAAAAGAAGAGCATCTTAAGAATTTAAGATTATTCCAATTGAAGGACAATAAAAATAACTGGCATCTCTTGAGCATTCTTCTGACCCTCTTCTTCCTTGCAACAATGGCTTCTACTGTATCTAAAGGTCAAAGTAGTAGTAAATTTTGAATAAAGCCCATCTTTTATTAACCATTTTTTATATATTAAAGTTTTCAACAGAACTTGACAGCCAATAAAGGAATGGACGCTGCTATGTTGCCTGCAGCACTGTTCCAGAGTCTTGGTCCGCTCGTCACGTGTCAGCCTTCTACTGAAAGGAATTTTGGTGACGAGACCAAACTAACACGGGACCAGTGGACTGCTGCCATGTGACATGGCGGTCATGTCCGGAGGCAAAATATTATTTCCGTAAAAGAATTAACCCTTTTGTTCTTCACTATAATATCCAGCTTGAGTATTGTAAAGAAAGTAATCATGTCCATTTTGCTCAGTAGCATAAGAAAGAATACACAGTGCAGAGATAGAAACCAAGACAGAAACCTCTAATCCAATGTAAGAAGTTTATCGATCCTGAGTAGCAAACCAAGAGAAATTGCTTTTGAGTGGAGCAGGGACAAGGCAACGTAATTTCAAGATTTTGAAAGTGCCCAGATCGTTACGCCTTTCGGTACGGACCAAAATTTATTCGACAGAAAATTTTGCTATCTTAGGACCATTATATTACGACCGCTCTTTTGCCATTTTGATCGAGCCAGCTTCGCTACCTTTCTCCATATATCTGGACTCAAATCTAACTACGATAGTAATCTCTAGATGCGGCAAGCTTGACTAGAAGCATCTATCCATTTTAGTTTTGCTGGTTGTCTGTAAATCTTGTTTCATGGTATCTACTTTGTAATTGGCCTTGCTTCGTTAACAAAAAATTCTTTTTTTACCGCGGGGTAAACGTGCGCGTGTCCGTACGCCGATGTGTTGTTGGTGTTTTTGCCTTTGGACTAGAAAAGATAGTCCCACATCGGCTACACCAAATGGTGATTATCTCAATATAATGCATTGCTTGTGTTGAGGTGTGCACATGAGGTGTAGTGGGGCACAAGTTTGTGCCATGTGGAAGTATTTTCTAGAAGGAAAAAGGATTAAATCCAACAAGGATGAAAGTTAATTTTTGTTGTGCGGATGCGGACTCGGACTCGGACACGGACTCCAGGATGTCTCGTGCATGCACGGGAGTGTTCGGGGGGTAGGCGTGGACTGGCACACTTCTATGCTGATTGTGGGATGATCTAAAATATCAAACTCTATTTTTGAGTATTGGTATTTTAGTCTCACATCGGATAGGAGAAGAGGTGAAGTCTCAACTCCACTCTATAAATAGAGCCCCTTGGCCTCCTTTGAAAGATGCACCAAGAAGAGAGTTGAGGGAGTCTGTTAAGTCCAGGAAGCCCGTTCAAGTCTCAAATATTGACTTACGAGCGTTCCAGAAGTTCTCCTGAACTTGCTGGTTCCTGGGAGCTTATCCGTACTGCGGGTATAGCTTTGAGCGCCGGTGTTCTACACCCCAGCGAGATCCGTTCTTCTTCTTCCTCCCTCTTTCTGTTGCCTTCGAGAATCTGAGACTCAACTGTTGTTGATCATCTCTTGTTGCCTTCGAGAATACCGTCGCTTCTCTTTAGAAGTAATACGGTTCGGTTGCCTTCGAGAATACCGTCGCTTCTCTTTAGAAGTTATACGGTTCTGTTGCCTTCGAGAAATATTACGAAATAATCTTTTTAGATTCTCGTAAAACAACTTCACCTTCTTTAGGGTGTTGTTGCCAGAAACATTGTCTTTACAATTGTTTCTGAACTCGTATTTTTTCCATCGATTGTTCGTCAAGGGACCAACAATCTCAAAGCTATACGATTCGATGGAAAACACTCGTGCTTCGCTTGTCGATACCGGCTTTAACAAGTTGGAGAAATTCGACGGTGAACACTTCCAGATCTGGAAGCGAAAGGTGACTCTGAACCTTCAACTCGTGGATGTTGATCACGTGTTGGATGAGGAAGAACCAATCGTTCCAGCAACAGAATCTGCTGCTGTTCTGGCCGCTGCTACGAGCAAGCAGACGAAGTGGAAAAAGGATAACAGCATATGCAGGCTGCTGATCCTGAATTCTATGGAAGACTCTCTGGCCGAGTCCTACACAAAGAAGACTTCTGCCAAAGAGATCTGGGAGTCCGTGGGGAAGCTGTATGACGACGATGAGGCCCGGTCGAAGATGTTCATGGTTGAAAAATACCACAAATTGGTCTTTGAAGACGAGAAGACCATGCTGCCCCAAGTGAAAGAGTTCCTGAAGCTGCGCCAGAAACTGGAGGATGATAGCATGCCCCTCGTCGACAAGTTCGTCGTTGGAGGGATCGTGGCAAAACTTCCTCCAGGATGGAGCAACATCTATGCAAGGATGCATAGGAAGAAGATGGAGATTAGCCTGGATAATCTCCTCAGTGAGATTCATGTTGAGGACGAAATGTGCTCTCAACAGAAGTTGGACGCCCTATCCAAGCAACTAGCAACGGCAAATCTGGTTCAAGCCACCAGAGAGAACAAAGGGAAGCAGGCGGCTTCTCACCACAAGAAGAAGGACTTCTCGAATCTGAAAGTGAAGGGTCCAGGATTCAAGCAACAGAAGTCCAAGTCCCATGTGACTTGCTTCAACTGTGGCAAGAAGGGTCACTATAAAAGTGAATGCAAGTCCAAGCCCAAAGAGCAAGGTGAGCCTAACAAGGTTTCTTTGGTTACTAATTAGGTTGCCATGATAGCACAGGTTGCAACTGTGGGGGCAAACTTGGACTGGTGGATAGACACTGGCGCGACATGTCATGTCTGTTCAGACAAGGACTGGTTCGTCTCCTATGAGCCTACTTCCGAGAAAGTCATGATGGCGAACCAGGCACAAGCTGAAGTACTGGGGATCGGGACGGTGGAGCTGAAGCTTACATCGGGGAACATTCTGACGCTTCAAGGTGTGAAGCATGTTCCTGCAATCGCAAAGAACCTGATCTCTGGGAGCCTGCTCTGCAACGCAGGCTTGAGGATGGACATCAATGCTGGCCAAATGGTGATGTCCAAGAAGGGTACTTTCTTCGGGAAAGCTTTTCAGACTGAAGGAATGTACAAAATTCAGCTTGTTGTAATCCAGCATAATAATGTTAATGCTATCACTAGTTTGAATTACTCTCTTGAATTATGGCATAATAGACTAGGACATGTTCATTGTATGCGAATAAACAAAATGTCTAGTCTAGGACTTATCTCCAAGTGTGGGGGTAAGGTAGAGAAATGTGAGATATGTGCTCAGACGAAGATCACAAGGAAACCCTTTCACAGGGTCAATCGAAGCACAGATCTTCTGGAGTTGGTTCACTCAGATATCTGTGACTTCAAACAATTCTCTACAAAGGCCGGGATGAAGTATTTCATTACTTTCATAGACGACTTCTCCAAGTATGCCTTCGTCTATTTACTCAAATCTAAAGACGAAGCATTCGAGAAGTTCAAGGAGTTCAGGGCCGAGGCTGAACGGCAAACTGGACAACAACTCAAGAGGCTGAGGAGTGATCGAGGTGGAGAATATAGGTCTCACGAATTCTCATCATTCTGCAAAGAACATAGAATCATCAACGAGACGACGGCTCCGTATTCTCCACAATCCAACGGAGTAGCAGAAAGGAAGAACAGAACGTTGACAGAGATGATGAACTCTATGCTGTTGACTGCGGGTCTTCCAAAGTGCTATTGGAGAGAAGCTGCATTAACGGCCACTTTCATTCTGAACAGAGTGCCATATGCAACTTCCGACATAACTCCTCATGAACTCTGGTTCAAAGTCAGACCCAACCTGAATGTCATTCGAGTGTGGGGGTGCCTGGCTTATGTGAAGCTCCCGGATCTGAAGATTCAGAAGCTGGGGACAAGGACTACTAAGGCGATCTTCCTGGGGTATGCCGAGAAGAGTGATGCTCGGAGATTCCTTGATATCGAGTCAAATCATATCATCGAATCTCGCGATGCTGAATATTTTGAAGAAAAGTTTGCAAGGCACAAGAACATTGTTCTCGCGGATATTCCGGAGAATAATGAGGGTGCGAAGCAGACAGAGGTCTTTATCGAACCGGTAGTCCAAGATGGAGCTATTGTCGAGGAGACATCAGCTGAACCAGAACTCGCTGAGCCGTCAACTAAGCGAGCGAGGAGGCCGAAAGACTTCAGAGATGACTTCGTCACCTATCATGTGGAAGCAGATCCGCTTACCTATGATGAGGCGATGAAGACCAAAGATGCTATATTCTGGAAGGAGGCGATTGACAACGAGATTGACTCAATCACCTCCAATAACACATGGGTATTGGTCGACCTACCAGAAGGAGCAAGACCCATCGGATGCAAATGGATCTTCAAGAAGAAGATAAAAGCAGATGGAACCATTGACAAGTTCAAGGCCAGGCTAGTGGCCAAGGGATTTGCTCAGAAGCAGGGGATCGACTACTTTGACACTTATGCTCCAGTAGCTCGGATGACAACTATCAGATTGTTAATTGCTTTAGCAGCAATACACAAGCTGGTGATACATCAGATGGATGTGAAAACGGCATTCCTTAATGGCGAGCTGACCGAAGAGATCTACATGCAACAACCAGAAGGTTTTGTCGTCAGAGGTCTGGAAGACAAAGTCTGCAAGTTGATGAAGTCTCTGTATGGTTTGTTGCAAGCTCCCAAAATGTGGCATGAGAAGTTTGACAAGGTGATAAGGTCAAATGGCTACAGGGTCAGTGAAACAGACAAGTGTGTCTATACGAAGTTTGCTGACGGAAGAGGAGTAATCGTTTGTCTATACGTGGACGACATGCTAATCCTAGGTACGGATTTAAGCTGCGTCACAGAGACAAAGAAATTCCTCTCGACCAAGTTCAGTATGAAGGACTTGGGGGATGCCGACGTAATCTTGGGGCTCAAGATCATCCGGACAGGCACTGGAATAGCGCTGTCACAGTCTCATTACATTGAGAAGATGCTCTCTCGCTACGGGTATCAAGATCTTCCTATTATTGATACACCGTACATGAGTGATCTGAAACTGGAGCCAAATTCGAAGGAGAGCGTCAGGCAGTTGGAGTACGCTAGCGTCATCGGAAGTTTGATGTACGCTACTACTGCCACAAGGCCTGACATAGCCTTTGCAGTGGGAATGCTGAGTCGATTTACGAGCAATCCAGGCGTAAAGCATTGGAAAGCTGTGAAGCGTGTTATGAGATATCTCAAGAAGACTCAGACATATGCACTATACTACAGCGGAGATCCGTCAGTAGTGGAAGGCTTCAGTGATGCTAGCTGGTGTTCAGAGGTGGAGAGCGAATATTCCACAGGTGGATATGTGTTCGCCATGGGTGGAGCTGCTATATCGTGGAAGTCGAAGAAGCAGACTATGTTATCTCGCTCCTCCATGGAATCTGAATTCTTTGCATTGGACGCTGCTGCAGATGAAGCAGAGTGGCTTCGGGAGCTCATATATGACCTTCCAATGGTTGGGGCTCAGATACCGGCGATTCCGATATACTGTGACAACCAGGCGGCAGCAGCAGTGGCATCAAATGAACTCTTCAACGGGAAGAAGAGGACTGTGCGGTTGAAGCACAGAGCAGTGAACGATCTCATCAAAAGGGGCGTCATTGCAGTGATCGATGTTCGGAGTCAGGAAAACCTGGCGAATCCGTTCACGAAGGGTCTCAAGCGTCAGCTGGTCGAGGACACAGCAAGGAAGATGGGCTTGAAGACTTTCTGATATTGTGTTATTGTAATCCTACCATAAAATTTTATGTTATTGGTTCAAAGAGAAATCTACTAGACATTTAATTTTTGGTTCAAAGGAGGATCATTGACTAGAATAATATCAGTTAACAGTGGGTACTTGTTCTGCGGAACATGGAAGGGTTACAGACCCATAACCACTGTTGTCTACTATATATTTTCTGCGGAAAATTGATCCTGTGGGAAGGATGGCTTAAACGCCTTAATGAGTTCTCAGGCAGAGTGAATGCCTGGTGTGCTTTACAGGAAGCACGGTAGAGCAGCACTACAAGGAGTGAAACTCCATGCTACAGTGGGGTGACTCCACCATGAGGTTCCCAGGTAGGGATAATGCCTCGGCTTTGCAAGCTAAGTCACAGCGGAGTAGCACCGCAAATAGGCAGGTAGCCTAATGCTGTATGATAATCGTAATAAAGAGAGGTAGACAGCACTACAAAGAGGACGATGTCCTCATGTTACAGTGGCATGACACCACGAAGAGGTACCGGGTAGGGTAAAGCCTCGGCTTCGCAAGCCATGTCATAGCGGCGTAACACCGCACGGAAGCGTAAGGCTTCATGCTGGGTAGTTTGGCACTACAAAGGGGCTTGTGACCTCATGCTACAGTAGTATGACACTACGATGAGGTACCCAGGTGGGGTAAAGCCTCGGCTTTAAGCCATGTCATAGCGGCGTAGCACCGCAAAGAAGCGCAATGCTTCATGCCATGACTCTTTATAAAGAACTCACCTATAGTGTATGGAAAGAGATATCAGGCCGTCTCTTGAGGGTAAGCTTGTAGACGCCCAAAATTATACACTGAAACCAGGCTGGCACAAGGCCTTCAATGTGCAGCCAGAAGCACAGTTGATGTCATTATGTGAGTAGGAAGAATTGCAGTTATGGTGCAGAATTCAAGGCTTAGTCCATTCTTGTATCATGCTGTTATTTAACCTATACGGGAAGATTCAAGTCGTAGCGACATCTCTCCTAATGCATGATGGACAATCACTGTGGGGAACGCTCAACCCATATATTGAGATATGTGGGGGATTGTTGGTGTTTTTGCCTTTGGACTAGAAAAGATAGTCCCACATCGGCTACACCAAATGGTGATTATCTCAATATAATGCATTGCTTGTGTTGAGGTGTGCACATGAGGTGTAGTGGGGCACAAGTTTGTGCCATGTGGAAGTATTTTCTAGAAGAAAAAAGGATTAAATCCAACAAGGATGAAAGTTAATTTTTGTTGTGCGGATGCGGACTCGGACTCGGACACGGACTCCAGGATGTCTCGTGCATGCACGGGAGTGTTCGGGGGGTAGGCGTGGACTGGCACACTTCTATGCTGATTGTGGGATGATCTAAAATATCAAACTCTATTTTTGAGTATTGGTATTTTAGTCCCACATCGGATAGGAGAAGAGGTGAAGTCTCAACTCCACTCTATAAATAGAGCCCCTTGGCCTCCTTTGAAAGATGCACCAAGAAGAGAGTTGAGGGAGTCTGTTAAGTCCAGGAAGTCCGTTCAAGTCTCAAATATTGACTTACGAGCGTTCCAGAAGTTCTCCTGAACTTGCTGGTTCCTGGGAGCTTATCCGTACTGCGGGTATAGCTTTGAGCGCCGGTGTTCTACACCCCAGCGAGATCCGTTCTTCTTCTTCCTCCCTCTTTCTGTTGCCTTCGAGAATCTGAGACTCAACTGTTGTTGATCATCTCTTGTTGCCTTCGAGAATACCGTCGCTTCTCTTTAGAAGTAATACGGTTCGGTTGCCTTCGAGAATACCGTCGCTTCTCTTTAGAAGTTATACGGTTCTGTTGCCTTCGAGAAATATTACGAAATAATCTTTTTAGATTCTCGTAAAACAACTTCACCTTCTTTAGGGTGTTGTTGTCAGAAACATTGTCTTTACAATTGTTTCTGAACTCGTGTTTTTTCCATCGATTGTTCGTCAAGGGACCAACATGTGTCACCCTCTCCCACTGACCCCTCCTGCCACACTAGACCTACACCGGAATTTCTGAATCCCCCCTCAATGGAGGGGCGACACGTGGCCCGAGAGCTAGGACTATGGTCCAAACCTGCGGACAACGTAGCAGCTCCGTTTCGTTAATTATCCCAAATGAAAAAAAATGAAGGATAATTTATTCCCACCATTTTATTTCAACCAAAAAATAATAGCATCATAGGTTTCTCATGGTGCTTTAGCAGGAATCAAGACTTCTCTATTTTAGACAAATTGATAAGAAAAACTTTGAAAATCCTTACCTAGAATTCTCTCCCGCCTATGGTTACAGAAGCCCTAAGGATTCTTTTTTTGCTTAGGGGAATCTAGATACAAGAACTTCAACATCAGAGGTAGCTATACGTATGAACATAACTAAGTTTATGAATATAGTTTTTGAAACAATTTGTTTCATTTAAAGTTTCTATTTGTCGCTATAGTTATAGTTAATGTTTTAAGGAAAGTGTGTCAGGCTGTATTGCACTGTAGTGCTTTCGATTCTTTGATAGCCTTATCCTGTTGACACCTTCAACTCCTCGCAAAAAGGGAGCATAACCTTAATTATTTGTTATAAGTTATTCAATAGAAGAAATTATTAAGTGGGCCGGTATTACCAACTAATAATGTTGAGCTATTGCTCTCCTCCAATAATAGCATGATATACCACAAAAAAACAACCAGCATGATACTACAAAAATGATGTACCATATTATTATTGAAGGAGAGCACGGTCTTACCACTGTCATGTGGTGAGGCCGGACCACTTAGTAATATCTTCTTCTATACGACTCATTATGTTCCTCATCAACTTCACATTGTACAACGTTTCATTATAGAGTTCATTAAAGTAAGGATAGAAATGCTGTGAAGCAGTGACATCGAACCATAGTTATCTGGTACATCTAAACCCAGGATACAATTTTGATCCGAATGTTAGTCGCTAAATTTGATGATCCGAATCAATTATTGAAATTTTCTAAACTTGATTTGTTTCCTTGTTTTGATTTGACACCTTTGTATTGTTCTTACTTTAGAATATTTTGTCGTAACTGGTTTATTTTTATAAAAAAGACAAGTTTTACATTTTATTGAACAAAGTAAAGTAGATATGTTCTAGATAAGGTTTTTTTTTAGTTTATGATATAACTAATGAGTCAAATTTGAACTAAGTAACTAATATCAACCCAATTAGACTGTGTTTGGAATGCTTATGGGCGCCTACTTATACTTATTTTCTTGGAAAGCAGTGCAAAGCTGTTTTGTAAAAACAATTTACCATTTTTTTTAAAAATCAATTCAATTTCGACAGCTATCAAAAGCTATTTTTATGCTAGTTTTTAAAAAGCAGCAGTCCCAAATCAACCTCAACATTTTTAAAGCATTCTGCAGGTTTAATTTACGAATCAACTCATCCTACTAACCACCCCCCCCCCCCCCCCCCCCGCCAACCAACCCACCCACCCACCCACCCACCCACCCACCCCAAAACCCTTTTTCCTATGGGAAATAAAGATAACTAATGTCTCCATACGCAATTCCATAACATGTATATCGCATTCAGGTAACTATGTACCGTACCTTTAGTATGTACCTACCTACCTCAAAGTACACCAAAGGTCTCAGCGGCTAAGTTTGTTATTAGTGTGCGTCTCATGCATCGTTAGCGTCCTATATAGAGTAATGCTATGGTAATATACTCGTTTGGCATATTTTATAGATACATTGATGTGACAGTACATGATTGGATATCAATTATTACCTTTCTTTAATTAAGACATCGCTTGATATTTAATTATGCATTGTTATATAAGTGTAGCTATAAAGTGTGTCAAAAAAAGCGTGCTGTAATAGTATTACTTTTCTATATAGCAGGGTATATTATGAACTATTCTAATTTTTGAACCTGGAAAGAAACATCCAATTAGGTTGATGCAATCAATTCTATATTGACGAGGAAAATTGAAGTTCAATCGGCTCTATCAATTTGACTTGCACTCATTCCTAGACTACTTTGAGATTATATGTCTCTATCATGAGGCGTAATGTGGCATTTTGTTAGCGCACTTTGCACTTAGCACGTCAGCAGTCATGCGGTCTTTATGCGGCTCATATGCGGCCATGCGGTCTTATGCGACATGCGGCTCATATGCGGCCTCATGCGGCTCATGCGGCCATGCGGCTCATGCGGCACGTGCGGCACATGCGGCTCATGCGGCCATACGGCTCATGAGGCACATGCGCCTCATGCGGCACATGCGGTCCATACGGTCCATGCGGCTCATGCGGTCCATGCGGCCATTAGGCTCATGCGGCCAGGCTGCTGCTGCTGCCGCATGGAGGGATCCGCTGACTGTGCAGATTACAAATCAGTTATAGAAAGGCTGAATCAATGCGATTAAATCAGATCCTATCTTTGTGGTATTTGAATTAATTCAGATCCTATCTTTGTGGGATTTGAATTAATTTCGTGGGATTTGAATTAAATCTCGTTGCTATCTTTTGGGATTTGATTCAATCTTTCCATAACTGAAGAGGCGGCTAGGGTTTCCACCCTCTCTCTATAAATACTCTCTTCTGGCCTCCTTTGTGATTGCTACGAAAATTACAAGTCAGAAAAGGAGAAAGAGAGAGAGAGAGAGAGAGTTGCTGCCGCCATTGCAAGTCCATCCGAGGAGTCTGAACAGAGGTGACTTCGAGCGTTCCACAAGTTCTTCAACTTGCTGGTTCCTGGAAGCAGATCGTGTGGGGCGAATCTTGCTTTGAGCAACGGTGTTTTGACACCCCAGCATTGTTCTTCTTCTCATCTCTCTCTAGTTTTATTGTAACTCGTTCTTTCCCAATTGTAACACGTTTGCAACGAAGAACGAGAGATCTTCTCTTCTCTTTTTCCCTCCTTCAGATTGTAATTTGGCTATTTGATTTTTTGTACCATCGTAGATCTTGAGTTTGATCACTGCAAAATTTTGTGGGACATCTCAGATCTTGATTGCATCTGTTTTTCCATCTTTGATCAACCCCCGGGTCTAACATTTGACATATTTTATAGATACATTGATGTGACAGTACATGATTGGATATCAATTATTACCTTTCTTTAATTAAGACATCGCTTGATATTTAATTATGCATTGTTATATAAGTGTAGCTATAAAGTGTGTCAAAAAAAGTGTGCTGTAATAGTATTACTTTTCTATATAGCAGGGTATATTATGAACTATTCTAATTTTTGAACCTGGAAAGAAACATCCAATTAGGTTGATGCAATCAATTCTATATTGACGAGGAAAATTGAAGTTCAATCGGCTCTATCAATTTGACTTGCACTCATTCCTAGACTACTTTGAGATTATATGTCTCTACCATGCGTAATATCTTTACAAGCTTGCTATATGGCTAGTTTACTACTAGCAAATGCTGATGTGGCAGAGAGAGGTAACCAAATTTACAGGTTTAGTTAGTCAACAACTTTTGTATTCTTTAAACATTTATCTTATGTTAATTTGTTTCCAAAATTTTTGGATGATGACATCTCTCATTATGTGGCATCTGACATGGAAAGTGACATGGCAGCTGACATGTCATATTTAACCCAAAAAATTAATTACCCAAAAAATTTATTGTTAATGTTAATGTTAATGCTAATGCTAATTTTAATTTAATGTTAATATTAATTTTAATGTTAATGTTAAAATTAAAGCTAATTAATGTTAATATTAATATTAATAGTCATGTTAATTTGAAGTTAATATTAATTTTAGTATTAATTTTAATGTTAATGCTAATTTTAATTTAATGTTATAATTATTAATTTTAATTTTAATGTTAAAGTTAATATTAATTCTAACATTAATGTTAATTTTAATATTAATGTTAATGTTAACCAGCTAAACCTGTAAATTTGATTACCTCTCTCCGTCCCATCAGTATTTGCTAGTAGTGAAATAGTACTAAACTAGCCATAGAACAATTTTGATATCTTTATGTTTGATCTCCGAACTTACCGGTGAATTTGAGATTGGGCTGCGAACACAGACGAAAGTAAACTTAATTAATTAGTGACCGAGTACTGCTACAACATTAATGACATAAATTGATAGAAAAGAAAATTATCACAATTAGTCTCAATCTGACTCCATGTTAGCAATTCGGCAAACCGACAAATTCGACGGACTACGAGTATAGAAACTTCATATACTTAAAACATGTGGTCAAATTTGATTAATTAAACAGTTTGCCACCACTTTTTTACCTTCAATTTTGTCAATAATTCTTACAAAGCACGTTAAAAACCTCACACGCGTACTATACATTTCTGAAAAATACAAAAGAAATTGGGTATAATATGAGTTTTATTCGGGTGAAGGTTAACCAAGGATCTGACTAACGCACATACATGCATAATATTGATCGATAAGATGAGCTGGGAAGTGTTGTGCAGTTTGTTCTTACATTGTCATGTTTAGTTCACGGAATCATGGCATTAGTAAATGAAGTAATTTCTTTCATATGTTTGGATGACAAAAAAAATGTTTGGGGAAAAAAAAACTGATTCCCAAGGGAAAGAAAAATTGGAGTGGGAGATAAGTGGTTCCCCCCACCCACCTAAAAATTCACTTTTTCACTCTAGGAATTTACTTTTCTTTTCAATTTTTTTGACATTTTCAAACATCAGAAAAATAAATAAAAATTATAATTAAAAAAAAAAAAAAAAAAATAACAAAAAATTGATTTCCTTTTCTTTCCTCTCCGCGAACCACACGAGACCTAGCTAAGAGCATCTCCAACCCTATTGTCTTGTTTTGTGTTGTGAATCCTATGTGGCATGAGGGACAAGACAATGTCTTGTATATGTGGCAAGGTTATATTCACAAATGACAATGGGTTTAAAAAGTCATCTCCAATGCAAAATTATTGAGAAGACAATACAAATAATTTTTTACAACTTCCAAGACAATTTTTACTCTTCTACTTCTTTTTTATAAATATTTTTATTCACAAATGATGATGTGGACATAAAGACATTGTGAAGTGCATTGTCTAGATCTAGACAACCAACTTCACATTGTCTTTGCCATGTCATTGCCATGTCAACTCCACACTTTATTTCACATTTGCATTGGAGAAGTACTTTTGAAAAAAATGATTGTCATTCCTATGTGGCAACCATTTTTTTCAAACTCACAATAGGGTTGGAGATGCTCTAACCACAGCGTGCGTGCATGCATGTGAGTTGTCTCCACCTGATGTGAAATAGTACCTGTCCCGCGCCCCTCTTCCTCTCTAGACCTCTCCTCCCCTCGTCCACTCAGTCGACCGATCGAGTCGTTTTCCCGTCAAAAACCAAAGCTACTGTCAAGTCCGCGTCGAGCTAGGGGCCACTCTATGGAAGTTAGCTTCAACTTAGCAACAACACATAATTAATTAATGTCATATCTTTGGTTGTAGTAGCTTCCTATATTTGTAATTTGTTACACATTATTCACTGTTTCTATACCATCTGTACTAATATATAATTCAAATAATAGGAGTCGTCACTATCCTTGTGAGCAATTCGAGAAACGGAAAAACTTTTGGAACGACAAAAATACGAATATAAATCGACTCAGTACAAATAAAATACGTTAAAAATTCGATCAAGTATTCGGAAAAAAAAATGAGAATATTAAGGTTAGAAAGTTTACATTCTTAAATATGTTTGTCAAATTTGGTTAACTAAACAGATTTCCACCTCATTTTTTATTCCAAGTTTTTCAATAATTTATACAGAACATGTTTAAAACATCGCATGCTTACAATTTACGTACTAATTCAAATCTTTCAAAAGTACATAAGTATTATACGTTTCTGAAAGGTACGAATTTTTTTGCGTATAACACGAGTTTTATTCGGGTGATTGCTAACAAGGGTGAATATTCCATTTACTCTAAAAGATGTTTTGATTATGAGAAACCGAGAAACCGATTGAAATATGAACACTCATGGAGGATAATATTATTCTATTATAATATAGTTTTTATGTTAAATCTTCTGTGTTACAAAATAGATATTCCGATGATTATAATTCAAATATGATAATATTCTCTCATCTATTTAAATGTTAAGTTATTTAATCATATATAATAAAATCTAAATATACATTTTTAATGTTAGAAAATATTTTTACTATTCAATATTCACAGTAGCCTACATTTAATATTCAAATGTTATTAAAATTTGATAAGATAATCTATCAGATATATTGAAATTAATAAATTCTACCTAGCTATTTGACCATATCTAGAAATTTTTAGTATAAAATTTGATATTATTCGAGTTAATCACCTTGAAAAATTCTATGGAGTAAATTCTAATATGACGACCGGCCGAATTAATTTTAAGTACTATATTTTAATTTACAAAAAATCTATAATATTTAAACAGATTTTGGCTTGACGATCGCAACCTACCAAGTTAAATTTAAATATTTTATTTTGATTTAAAAATAGAATTTAAAATAATAATAATAAAGAATGGAAGATTCAAGTAAGTAATTAAATTTTCTGCTTTTGGACAAGTTTTTATTTTTATTTCCTCCTTATTTCATATAGTTTTCCCACATAATAATTTTTTTTTTCCTATCTATACTAGTTGTCTTCCCTCCTCATTTTCATATAGTTTTTGCTACAATAGCAAGTGAATTGCAACCTGATATAGTTTTAATGGAAGTCAATATAATTTAAAGTTATAATTTTTGTGATCCAGGTCTTTAGATTATGATATTGGTATATACTGATTCTAATGAACACATGTATATTGATATAAGATGTAATTTATTTGATGTGTAATGTATATATCCTTTAGATAATAATTTTAGTACTAATTTATTTGGTATATTCTATCCTTATTATGTAATTTAATTAACTGTGGACACTCTTAGTTTTTTGACCTATTATACATATAATATCATGTACATTAAGATTTTTTTCGTTACCTTTAAAAATTGTAGTTCAAAATGGATGTTTTTGAAGGAAGATCATTGAAATATATGATAAAGATAAAATTTTGTGAGCTGATGTTTTTTAGATTATGATTTGAGTACTATTTTTTTTTTCGCTGAGTGACATTTTTAATTGTCATTGTTTTGTTGAATTCAATTCTTTTGTTTATTTGCTCATATTACTAATGTTTGAATATTATTCTTCAGTGTCCTATGTAGCTTTGATTATAAGTATCTCTTTGGGTATGTTATGTTACATTAATTTTGTTTGTAACTTTCTGGATTTAGATGCACACAAAGTCAGGCTTAATCATAGATTTCTTAGCTGACTTCTATGGGATATCATCTAATAAAATAAAAATGTATCACATATGGGGTAAATAGTAATCACCGTTGTAACTTGCAGCGTCTCCACTAGAGCTCGAACTTCCGACCACTTGGGCCGCATGCATCTCTCTTAACAACTAGGCTAGAAGTCATTTGCCAATTACTAGCAGTATACAAAAATTACTAGCAGGATACAAAAATTAAATACTTATCTATAGTACTATATAATAGAAAAAGTTGACACTAATAAGTTTTTGATCAAAAAATATCTGTCTATCCTTACTAATTAAAATTATTTATTAAATTTAATGGAAGTAGTTACGTAATTACGTCTAGATGAAAAAATTAAAGGAACATTATTTGCTCTTTCAAGTAGTAAAAAATTAAAGAAATATTCGTAGTAAAATATTAAGAGACTATTGTTTGTTCTTTCCAAATTATATGAAATACATGTAACACACATACATATATACAATGTAATAAGTACTAGATAATACAAACATTTTTTTATCACACATTTAGTAATTATGAAAAAGAAAAAAAATATAACACAATTAATAACTCATCTCTTACTTGATGGTCACCAATCTTGCATTCGTACGGTAAAGGTTAGGGAGATACGGATATGTAAACAGTTTTCTTGTGTCCATACAAAACGTAGCCATCATGAAAAATTGTAGGGTGCTAAACCAAATTTATGTTGATTATAAGTTACCATTTAGAAAGTTGTATTATTATATGTGAAGTCAATATATTACCAATAGAATAGACTAGAGGTTTGGACGTGGACACAAACAAACATCTCTCTATCTTCTATTGAAGAGGGGACCCTGATAGAGTTCGTGGAATATTTCCTCGTGTACTCCACCGACAGTTAACAATGAATGAGAGAGTCCCACCCCTTTGGCAAATTAAATGTCTCGGGTCCCATTGTTTTTTAGGTTCTGCTTCCATTCTTAAATACTCTTAGTATTAAATGATGTATATATTTTTTTTCCACAACCAATTTGTTTTCTGGTTATATTGAAGACTATATTGCATTAAAAATATTGGAATTATTGCTCGAACTTTATACCTCGTGGATCAACAAGATATATAGAGAACTACAATTTTTTTTATTTGGATACCAAAACTATTCTTAATTTATTACAATATTTTTAAAAAAATTAAATTTATAAATTTTGCTTATAAATTAAGGATAATTTAGATAAACCACTTTAAAAATTCGTGAACATTGTAGAAGTAAGGCCGGCACAGGGGTTGGATTGCCATATTCGGAACTAATTTTGCTTGTCTCTTAACCTTTATTGTAGGCGATTCTGCGGGGTCATCCGTAACATCGACCTCTTGTAGGGTCACGCTGAGCCTAGGAGTTGCCTCAAGTAAAGGGGGTTGTCCAAGCCCATGTCCGACTTACCCATGGGTCGGATTTGTACATAAGTTTTATATATACTAGTTACTTTCACGTGCGTTGCACGTTAAAAAAAAGAAGAAGAACAAATCTACATTATGATTGAAATATAAAATTTTAAGTTATGTTAGTATATTTTAAATTAATACAATTCGAATATATTTTAGTTATGATTTATAATAAATATATTGTTTAACTTTTGGATATATGTCTAGTTAGATAATATTATTTTGTTAGTCTAAATATAATTTAAATTCTAAAATATTTTAGCTTGTATTTATACATATTAATGCAGTTAGGAGGATTTTAGGTTTTAATCTTAGTTTAAACTACGTGAGAAAATAACTACGATTACGGGATATATATATATATATATATATATATATATATATATATATATATATATATATATATTATATATATATATATATATATATATATATAACGGCTTAAAAATGAGTCGTCTAAGCCATATGTATATCGTCAACCATTTAGTTTGGAAAAAATTATAATTTTAAACTTATCCTTTTTTAGTAAAACATAATGCCCTCTCTTTATTATTTTTCTTCCGCATAATTACAGAATACTATCTCTTTTATTCACATATTCACGAAAATATATATATATATATATATATATATATATATATATATATATATATATATATATATATATATATATATATATATATATATATATATTTTATATATATATATATATTTTAATTTAAATATTTAAATAAATATTTTGATAGAAAAAAATTATTTTACATACAACGCGCTTTTACTAGTGTGTGTGTATATATATATATATATATATATATATATATATATATATATATATATAGAGAGAGAGAGAGAGAGAGAGAGAGAGAGAGAGAGAAGAAGGAAGGGTGAGGGAGGAAAACTTAACACATTCCGTACTTGTGAGCTGAAAATAAGAGTTACTCGCTAGTTACTCAACTAGCCAGTAACTCTTAAAATAAGTGATACTGGCTAGTTACTCAACCGTATTTTCTTTGTCGGAATCTACATATATCGTATTTATATAGGATATTTTAACAAATGTCTGCATTCAAAATATAGAAACTAGTATATACTTTCACTATTTTAAAAACTAGCAAATGTTTCTATTCCTTAATAAACCAGTCAGGACCGGCCTGGAGGGTTGGATTGCCCTATCCGGAACTAATTTTTGATTGCCCCTTGACTCTTATTATGAGCCGGTCATGTTGGTCATCCGTGACCCTGATCTTTGGTGGGATCATGCTGAGGTCGGGGGGTTGTCCTACTAGAGGAGGGTTGTCCAAGGCCAAAGTCTTGTCTGACTTACCCCAGAGCCGGCCCTGAAACCAGTCAAAATTTATGTTAAATAGTGGGGATATATCTTAAAAATTTTATTTGTTCCATACAAAGAAATAGAGACATTTGCTAATATTTTTTTAAAAAAGTGAAAGTATATACTAGTTTCTATATTTTGAATGATAGCCCCCTTGCTAAAATATTCTTTACTCGAAATTACTGTATGGCTAGCTTTGTACTAGCTCACTACTAGCAAATGCTGATGTGGTGGAGAGAGGTAACCAAATTTACAGGTTTAGCTGGTTAACATCAACATTAATATTAGTATTAAAATTAAAATTAATATTAACATTAATATTAGAATTAACATAAATATTAACATTAACATTAAAATTAATATTAACATTAAATTAAAATTAGCATTAATATTAACATTAAAATTAATACTAAAATTAATATTAACTTCAAATTAACATGAATATTAATATTAACATTAATTAGTATTAATATTAATTTTAACATTAAAATTAATATTAACATTAAATAAAAATTAGTATTAGCATTAACATTAACAATAAATTTGTTGGGTAATTAATTTTTTGAATTAAAACATGACATGTCAGCTGACATGTCACTTCTCATGTCAGATGCCACATAATGGGAGATGTCTATCATCCAAATTTTTTGGGAGCCAATTAACATAAGAGAAATGTTTAAATAATATTTTTCAAAAGCTGTTGGCCAGCTAAACCTGTAAACTTGGTTACCTCTCTCCGCCACTGCCACATCAGCATTTGCTAGTAGTAAGCTAGTACTAAGCTAGCCATATAGCAAGATTGTTCTTTATTATATAACTTCATACACAGACCCTCCATATCCGTCTCCGTTAGGCTTTCTCTTTTCTTTTTTTTTTTCTTTTTTTTTGAGATATCATTTTTCGGACCGACAAACAATACCAAAAAAAAAAATTCGAATCGTGTACATTTCCACATAAAACCATCTTTCCCTCCGATAAACCCAACCGACTACACCCCTATGGACCATATGCTGTTAGTGGATCCCAAATGTTCTTGTACTAAGTAATAGATGTCACTGGTCCATGCCAAAAATTATACCAGCAATTATTCACATATATAGATGTCACCGGTCCAAATCATAATTAACCAGTATTCTGTAGGACATCAAATCATGAAATTTTTTTGTTAAGTTTTTGGAATAGAAACCCTCGTCTCTAATTGTATATATTAGGTATTTAATTATATACAACCTTGGTTTACGTGTACGTTAAAAGACCATGCATGCATGGAGTTTGAAAGTTACGCAAAGTCATTTTCCTATACAAGTGTCATTATCTAAAGATGGTGCTGACGAAGTAACCACGCTAGTGGGAGGATAGTTACGTTGTTTAGTGCGTGCACAATACCCTTTTCCTATTCGTCTCCTTAATTTCTTCTCTCTCTTTCCAATACTACCCATCTGTTTCACATAATTATCATATGTGCATGCATTATTGCACTTTGCATTTGTTTTCCACATTTGTGCCAGCAGATCTGCTAATCTGCTACTTTTATTATTCTATATCAATTTTATCGTATATCTATGACAATTTTTACTTTTACTTTTAATCTATTATTATAGAAATTGAGAACAATTTTCACATATTAAGAACATCTCTACTGTTAGAGGGGCTTCAAAATGGCTTCAAATTAAACTGTATAAGTCGTATGTATATCATCAATCATTTCATTTAAAAAAGTTACGCAATAATATAATATTAAACTTTTTTTTCTTCTTTCGTATAACCGAATATCCTTCTTTTTTATCCAAAAAAAATTACTTAAGATTATAATTTTAAATTTTCTCTCATTTACTTCCACATAACCAAACACTCTCTTCCTATCCACATATATCCATAACAAATTATAATCAAAATTTAATTAATTTTTACAAATATTAATTAAAAAATATATATAACAAATCTTAATTTAAATATTTAAATTATTTTTTTTATAAAATTAGAAGAAAAGAAAAATAATTTTACGTGTGCAACGTACGTTCTTTTACTAATAATTATAGAAATAACAATTGTCACATATTAAGAACATATCATATAATTAGTACACAATAATGAGAACAACACATCTGCTCATCACAATTTTATGTTTTTTTTCCTAAATAATTCCCTATCGAGTACGCAAGTATTAAGAACATAAATAATGTGTGCACTACAAAAATTATAGTATATTTACTTGTGGGGTCTCACAAAGAAAGATATTCCATGCAAAGATGTGCATAGAATAATGACAACCAAGCAATGGAATGTACCCTTAGTTTTAGCTTAGTCTTCTCCCATGTCTATCACATTGTGCAAACCCTAAACTGATATTCTATTCCCTGTCCCTTAGCCCCTTGCTCAAGAACCATGAACCTATCCATTGACTTCAGCAATGGTCCTTAGTGGATGTAAATTATAATAATCAGCATCAATATATTATATAAAGAAAGTGAACCGACATAATCCATTAATTATTGGCCTTGTCATATGGAAGCACATTATTTTTGGTACCGATTCAACGTTATTATTATTATTATTATTATTATTATTATTATTATTATTATTATTGAAGAATATTGTGGTTTTTTCATCTAAGATGATGAATTTATATTTTTATATTTTTCACCACGTGGCAGTGAGAAAGCTTCAATATATGATATTATTGATGGAGAGTCAAGATCACTACTAAGTGATCCCGGCCGACTCTCCTAATTCTCACTCTTCATCCTTTCATTAATCAAGGAAGCATCAATGTCTAATCGGCAATTAGTGGTTCCGGCATCACCACAAGGGTGGTGATGTCTAGAGAATGAGAAAGAATACGGTCAATCGAAATATATTTTTCAACTCGATCATTTTTTTTGAGGTATCTCTTTCTCCGGACCGACGAGCAACGTCAAAGGAAGATTTGAACCGTGTCCCATCTCCACGGGACCTACGGGTTAACCTCCATGGACACTCGATCAAATATCTTTGGCATATGATCACGCAATCGCAGTCCACAGTAGCCGTAGTCGGAGCAGGAGCCACGTAACAACACTAGTTACCGACAGTCTATTCTCTATCAGCCATTAAAACATGTGACCTAGGGTGAGCCCCCATTGCCAGAGATGGGGGAGAGCGATGTCATAGGACACTCGTACATTCTCAGCTTAACCAATTAAGTTATGTTTATATGGTTTAGGTTTGGAAGTGAAACATAATACTGCCACTGGACTAATATGTTGTAAAATAATCTTTTTTTAATAAGAATAACACAATACAAAAGAACATGTTAGAATTACCGGTGTAAGGGGAAAGTCGTGTACTAAATAATGTACTAAGAGATGATTCAAAAATTTATGTACAGACTTGTGCTCATCCAATAGGTAAACTCTCTTATTATTGGTTTTCCATCATTGCACACAATTTCAAAAGAATGACGCGAATTTAACTTTTGTCAGAAATAGAAGGAACAACAACAGAGAAATGAGGAGTAAGAAAGAGAATTTTCATTTAAAAAAGTGTCCCAAATATAGAATTGAATATATATCCATGATCCAAACCCAACTGATAAATGGCCCTTTAATTAGAATTAATGAAAATTAAAGACTAATATTGACAGGTAAAAGTTTAACGTTTGGGATATTAACATGTAATAAAGGAAGAAGATCGATTCTTGCAACAGTCATAAGAAAAAAATGATTAATGAACTGCAAGAAAATCTTTTGGATCTCAATCCGAACCCAGAAGCAGGGACGGATCCAAAACTATAACTGGGGTGGGACTACCAAAAATTAGGTTAGGCTGGAATTGAAGTAGATAAATCCATATAAAAAAATATATAAAAAAATGTAAATCTTTTTTTTTTGTGGGTGGGCTCCAACCCACCCCAAACCACCCTTAGATCCGCCCCTGCCCAGAAGAAGAATTCGGATTCACAGATGTGGGTGCATATACCCGCACACATAACACACGTTGAACCAAGTCAAAGGGCAGCAGCTACGCGGGCATATGACCACAGGGCTATATATCCCACAACAAATCACAAGTGAGCAAGAAGAGGAAGCAATAAACGTACGAGTGAGGGAATTCTCTGTTTTTTTTATTAAGTATTACAATATAATATTAGATAGGTGAAATAAAGAATTGAAATTCCTTGGAGCTATTTTAATTATCATGCAGTCATGCCATATATGAGACAGCACACGCAGTATTTCTGTATAGTTTGGTTGTATGAATTCGCTGTTACGAAATTTGTTGCTGCAGAGAATTGGAAACAATAATGCTAAGAGGGAGGGTTGTAAGCATTTGGTTGTAACTGTAGCATTACTCAATTGGAAAACAATAAAGGTGTGGAACGATACACGAAGTACTGTTTTTATGACAGACAGACCAATTATGCTTTTCCAGGTTACATTTTGTTAGGGTACCCCCTATTTAGGACACTAGCCCTCAACTTTTGGGACCCATATTCTGAACTCTAAGGATTTGATATCCAATCTCGTCGAAAGTACATTATGTTGGCCAGCCACACCAAACACATGAGCTACACAGGTTGCACTGCAATAAATAGATCACTGTGTCTTTCCAATACCCCCATTTACTATATACCAACAGAATGTTCAAGAAAAAACCTATGACCATATGTCCCATATAAGCTGATCTCTTCGGTGACATAATTCCTGGCCATGTGGTTTGTCTCGGTGGCTTGCTTTTGTGACAATGAAGGCTCAACCTGACATTTCTTTTCTATAACAGCTCTGATACTAGGAGCATGTAGTTGTTCTACATCACAATCCTCGTCCCTGTGCACTAGATGAAAGTGTACATGGCATGTGATCATCAAGACAATCAGGAATGAGGCTCTGTCACATATTTTTCTTTTCCTTTCCTTGGAACGATTAGCATGTTTTGTCGCGTTTCAATAATTTGGTCGTCAATCCGTATATTCACCGATAGATGAGCTGCAACACGCGCGAGGCCATTCGGCATATAAGCCGTCTAGAGTAAGACCTCCTCGCACGAGGTTTTCACACAGAGGAGATGACAACCGGTCTCCCCATCCTTGTTAGCGATTCGGCAAACGGAAAAAAATTCGAGACCACGAAAGTACGGATATAAATCGACACAGGACAAGTAAAATATGTTTAAAAAAATGGGTCAAATATTAGTAAAATTGAAATATTGAGGTTAGAAACTCCACATGCTTAAACAAGTTGTCAAATTTGGTTAATTAAACAGGTTTCCGTCACTTTTTTTACCAATTTTTTCAAAATTTCATACCAAATACATTTAAAACTTCACATAGCTTTAAATTTACTGGAAATTGCTGAGAAACCCAATTTCGGGATGGCTTTTATGAAATGCCCACCCGCTGGATGAGTTTTATGAAATGCCCAGAATTAAGTATTTTCACGTTAAATATTCCAAGATTCCCTTTTAGATGCCACCCGCTGGGAAACTGCTATTTTTATAATACCGAAACTACCCCTCCGCGCGAATTGGTCATCTATATGTATTTGAATTCAAAAAACTCAGATCTGGATTGCGATTTTCTTCTTCTTCTTCTTCACGGAAAATCTGAATTCCATTGCTCTCATCTTCAGCAGAGATCGCAAAGATCGTTCGTAGTTCGGTGTGCTTTTCTTCGGTCGAACTCAGATCATCGCTCGTCATCATCATCACCATCATCATCATCTTCATCGACGTCAATTGTGGAGAGAAGATCTTTCTTCTTCTTTTCCATAAGAATTATCATCGCTTTGAAAGAAGAACGAAACTCTTTATTCCTGAAAAAACTAAATTACACGGAGAATGGCCATTCTCCTACGTTTTAACACTGGAAATGACCATTCTCCGTGTTAGAAACACGGAGAATGCCATTCTCCGTTTTATTTAAAACGGAGAATGACATTCTCCGTGTTTCTAACACGGAGAATGGCCATTCTCCTGCGTTTTAACACTGAAATGACCATTCTCCGTGCTAAATTACACGAGAATGACCATTCTCCGTTTTATTTAACACGGAGAATGACATTCTCCGTTTTATTTAAAACGGAGAATGACATTCTCCGTGTTTCTAACACGGAGAATGGCCATTCTCCTGCGTTTTAACACTGAAATGACCATTCTCCGTGCTAAATTACACGGAGAATGACCATTCTCCGTTTTATTTAACACGGAGAATGACCATTCTCCGTTTTATTTAACACAGAGAACGTCATTCTCCGTTTTATAAAAAATGGAGAATGCCATTCTCCTTGCGTTTTAACACTGAAATAACCATTCTCCGTGCTAAATTACACGGAGAATGCTATTCTCCGTTTTATTTAACACGGAGAATAACATTCTCCTTTTTATTTAACACGGAGAATGGCATTCTCCGTGTTTCTAACACAGAGAATGGTCATTCTTCTGTGTTTTAACACTGGAATGACCATTCTCCGTGATAAACTACACGGAGAATGGCATTCTCCGTGTAAATTAAGACGGAGAATAGTCATTCTTCGTGTAATTTAGCACGAAGAATGGTCATTCTTCGTGTAAATTAAGACGGAGAATGACATTCTCCGTGTTACTAACACGGAGAATGACCATTCTCCGTGCTAAATTAACATTTTTCGTGTTCTAACACGGAGAATGACCATTCTCCTGCATTTTATGGTCAGCTGAAACTTTAGAGAGCCATAACTTTTGACTGGGAGGTCGAAACGAGGTCCCGTTTGTCGCAAAATGAGCGTATCGTCGAGGAGACTGAAAGTAACAATCTTATCGTTAGACGGCCTTCCGAAATTTTAGAATCGCAAAAAAATGATGTTTGGACCTCCGTTTTAGCACTTTTGCCGTTTGTCCCGGTCTTTTCAAAAATTTTCGACGAGTTTTTGAAGATTTTTGAGGAGAAAACCTAGATTCGAAAGTGAGCAGCGTATGGAAGAAGATGAAGTATCGAAACATTTTTTTTAAGAGCAGTTTCGTGGGTGTTTTCAATAAATTAAAAGGAAGGGCAAAATGGTCATTTGGAACCCGCTTTGGATAAGTTTCTCTAATTCTGGACACGCGATGAAAGTTTTTTTAGCGGTGGATTTTACATAAAACTTTTCTAGTTTTTGGGTATTTCATAAATCCTCCCTTAAATTTACTTACTTATAATTCGAATCTTTTTCAAAGTATGCAAATATTATACGTTTATGAAAGATACAAAAAAATTTGCGTAGAATACGAGTTTTATTCGGGTCATTACTAACAAGGCTCCCCACGGCATCCTTGCATTGCATCCGGCTGTCCCACAACGTGCTGAGCCGTATGGAATTCTCCAATGAGAATACGTTCAGTTTCCAGAAACAGTCTGTCGAGGTTCTTCCTGCAAGTAGTAGTCAAGCTTACGACATCGAGTAAAATAGCAAAGCTTAATTAAATGAATAAATGAAAACAAAAATAATATGCACAAACATACAATATTTAACATTGTTTAATTAAGTTCGACATACTCCACAAAATAAGGAAATAAATAATTTTATTGAATCAACAAAAAAAATCTTACAAAGGTTACACACAATATTCTAGTCGAGGTCTTTCCTTCCTCTCGAAAACTCTCTTAATGACCTCTAAAAACCCTCTCTTGTCACTTATTTTTACTGTCCAATTAGCCCTGCCCTATGGCTGATGGGGTCCTTAAATAGGATCCTTTGATATTCACCAAATTAACTTAGAAGTAATCTTGACCGTTGATAGACATCTCTTTAGATCTTAATCTCATACAAAAAAATCCAGTTCCAACCGTAGCCGTAAACTAGCTAGTGATGTACTGTGTGAGGGATTTTGGACCCACCCCTGAAAACCTACCGGAACAAATGGTGTCACTACAAAACTACTGTTAATTACCGACTGATTTTACCGACGGAAGTGAAAATATCGCTAGTTAGCGACGGATTACCGACTGACTAGTAACTAACTTATTATGTAAAATACAGTAAAAATATACGTCGCTAGATCTGTCGGTAGTTACTCGCTAGCGACTACTTAGCGATAGAAAATTTCGTCACTGGCCACGAGTAAAAGTAACTCAACAACATTTCTTTCTCATTCTCAAAAATTTATCCAACATTTCGTTTCCTCCCAATTTTCTTCGACCCCTCCTCCTTCGACCCCAGCCTCCTCCTCTGCGACCTCCTCCTCCTCCGACTTTGTCCACCTCCAATCCTCTCCTCCTCCTCGGCGACCTTCTCCTCCTCCGACCTCATCCTCCGACTTCCTTCCCCTCCGAGTCCTCCTCCTCGGCGACCTCCTCCTCCGTCCTCCGTCCTCCTCCTCCTCTGTCACGTCCCGATCCGGGAAATCGCTCGTCCTCGCTAGATTTTACCCAAATCATCGTCCTCGCTGGGGCGTGATGCCGCACGAGCCTGGAGTTGCGCTCGTACAAGGCAAGATAACAGGTTCACATAGAACTATCTCAATTTGATAACATAAGCAGCGGAAGAAAAATAGAGTATAACATAAGAATCTCTTTATTGATAACGAAGTAAAGATTACAAGGCAGTGAATAGCCCAACTCAATATGCCAATTGGCTACAACGCTCATGATCTCTCTAGCTCACAAAGGATTACATTGTTCCATACATTATGCCTCTTTATAGCCACTAAGTAGTCTTCGGCCGAACATCTCCATGTCGCAAGTCCGAACGCATATGCGGAAGCTCCTCTTGAACGTCAAGGACTCCATACCTCGGCACGTCCAAGCCAAGCTCCGCCCCGAGCCGATCATAACCTGACCTGCACATAAACTAGTGGGGGATTAGTGCTTTCGTCCTCGCTTCGCACTGATCAAGACCCGCTCGTACCCAAACCAAACACTAAATCATTTAGTGAGCATGCATCTTAATTTGGTGATCTTTCTATTTAGCCTTAGGATCAGTTTCATGGAAATACTTAAACATAGCACATTATCATAAATGTGTCCCATACCGAGTTCCTGCAGCAGATACAGTTAGACAAAATCTGAAACATAAACATAGTGTTCGTGCTCATCTCCGTCTCTTTTTGCCTCGCCTGCAGTGGTTAGAACTTACATAACCAAACATACGATTCGCGCAACCGACCAATCATAAACGTAAACATATGCATAATGGGTGGCTGGCCCTGCGCCTGCACCCAGCTCTCATCTCAGCCCACCGGCCCTAACTATATGAAGGTCACGGTGTCACCCCCAGTTTTCAAATTAGGGGTATTTTCGTCATTTTTCAAGTTTTATAATTTTTAGGAATTTTTATTTATTTTATGTGATTTTTTGGGATTTATTTGGGTTGGTTTGGATTTTATCCAATTCGGACTCAAATTGGAGACCCGGGTAGCCTGGACCCTAGTGGGACCCACATACTAGCTTAACTTGGCCCACATACCATCATAATTAGGTTAGAAATCATAAACCCAACTTCCATGGCTTAATTAGTCATTTTAGAGACTTAATTAGTTCATTAGAAACAAACCGAACCAAACCCGAATCAAACCGAACCAAGTTTATTGGGTTGGGGACTAATGGATCCTACCCAAAACCCACAAACCCTTCCCCCACACTTGGCCGGCCATGTAAAGCCCCTCCCCCCCCCCCCCCTTTTCTTCTTCATTAAGTCAACACTCTCTCTCTCTAAAATTCCTTCTCCTTCCCAAGCTCTTCCCTTCCTACAAGAAAACCATTTTTAGGTATGTTATTTATTCCTTATTAATTACTCTTCTCCATTTATTGTCTTCACAATTATTGTAGAGGGGGAGATTCTCCACCATTTGCCCCTAATTTTCATAGGGTTCCCTAGAAATCTAGGTTAAGGATTTATTTAGGGGTTATTTATATATTAAGTGGTATATATATATATATATATATATATATATATATATATATATATATATATATATATATATATATATATATATATATATATATATATATATTTTCTTTTATATATATATATATATATATATATATATATATATATATATATATATGTAGTATTTGTATATATATGTATTTGTGTGTGTGTGTGTAGAGAATGGTGGTGGTGAGTGTGCTTGTGAGAGTGGTGTGAGAGTGTGAGTGTGCTTGTGAGAGTGGTGTGAGAGTGTGAGTGTGCTTGTGTGAGTGTGTGAGAGTGTGAGTGTGTGTTTGTGGGAGGGTGTGTGTGTATGTATTTATATATATATGTGTATGTGTGTTTATATATATATATATATGTGTGTGTGTATATATATGTATATGGAGATGTGTGTGTGTGTGTGTGTATGTATATGTATATATAGAGGAGTGTGTGTTTGTGGAGTTGGATGGTTAATGGATTATATATATATATGTGTAAGTATATATATATATATATTTTTTTTATATGTGTAAGTATATATATATATATATATATATATATATATATATATATATATATATATATATATATAGAGAGAGAGTAGAGATGAAGAAGTATAAGAGAAGAAGAAGAAGAATTCAGCAGTACCAGCAGCTACATGGCTGCTGCTGTGACAGCAGCAGCACAGCAGCTGTAGCAGCTGCAGTAGCAGCATTGACCCCCCCATTGCCTTTAAGCCCCTAATTTACCCCCCATTGACCCCTCCCCCCACATATATATATATATATATATATATATATATATATATATATATATATATGTATATATAGATAGATAATTAGATATTAGATAGTTAGAATTAGAGAGAATAGAAGGATGAATTAGAAGAAAGTTTAGGAAGAATTAGAAGAAGAAAAGTTAAGAGGAAAGAAGAAGATTAGAAGAATTTGAAGAGAATTAGAAGGAGGAACTAGAAGAAAAGTTAGGAGAATGAGAAGAAGATTAGAAGAGAATAGGAAAGGAGAATAGAAAGTAGAAAGGAGGAGAAGAATTAGAATGGGAGGAAGAAGTTAGAAGAGGAAACTAGAAAAGGAATTAGAGTGAGAGATAGAAGGGGGTTTTTAGGAGAATTCGAGTTAGAGAGCGAATTTGAGCCCGGAGTATCGGATCGCGATGACACTTGACGTAGGCCTAGGATACGTGATTTAGATTTTGCGGGTAGGCTCTCGAGTGAAAATCGGGGTCGTAGGGCGCCGGTATCACGCCGTATCAGTGCGTATCTTAAAATATTCAAGATTTTGGCAACGGGCCGTATCATGGACCGGATGTCCACGTTACCTAGGTATTTTGGTAGGTAATATATGTATAGGCTAGTATCATACTACCTTGGGAGATCGGGTCAAAATATCAAGCGTAGGTAGGCTAACTAGATAATCGCCGAAGGTAGAATTTTGCCCTTTTTAAGGGTAAAATAGGGAATTGGCCTACGGCCAAGATTTGGGTTTCGAAGTCCAAGATAACTTGGATATGGGTTGTAGAGGTTGATAATAGTTAGAAATAGTCGCCTAGACCTAGTCTTGACCCCGGTTGACCACGGTTGACTTTTTGGACCAAAAGTCAACTATGGGTCAATACTTTACCCAATTTAGTCCCAAATTCCATTAGACTTGTGCAGTTGACCAAAAGTCAACTGTTAGTCACCAGTGACCTAGAGTTGACCTAGGGTTGACCAGAGTTGACCACGGTTGACCAGAGTTGACCAGTTGACCAAAAGTCAACTGTAAGTCAACCGTTGATTCAAATCGACCTAGATTAATTCCGTTTGACTTGCATTGACCCAGTATGATCTAGCTAGACCTAATATGACTTAGGTTGACCTCGTACAGTCTAGTTTGACGCGTCTTGACCTAGAATGACTTAGTAGGATTCAAATTGATTTGATTTTACTTCCTAAACATAGTATTGATACGTCTTGTTCTCTATAGGTCCTCGAGACGCTGCATTTGCTCCGGTTAATATACCATATCATATTTCAGGCGAGTACATTCTCTGACACTTTTCCAATTTATAATGATTGTTATGATTCATGTAATTAGTGTGGATATGCTTGTTCTCGACACATTGGTCACACGGATTGGTATTCATGGATCCCGACATGAGATGTTATTCCTCGTTATCTTGGTATATCTTGTGCAAGCCCCCTTGTAGTTCTTGTGCAGTATATGGACACCGATTCTCGAGGAGACTTGCTCCCTTCTCGTAGAATCCCGTGTCATAACGTGTCTTGCTTGGATCCACTCTACCAGTCGGGGACGGGGAGTACTAGTGTAGATGTGTGGTCATTATCCACCTTGTTTATTCTTGTAGACCTTGAATGCTACCAATCCTACACTCCACATAGGATTGGCTGATCAGTAGACCTTGTGCAGACCCAAGTCGGCCACATATTGTAGCTAGTATTCACACACCTAGATATATGATTCTTGATTTCTTGTACATGCCATGATCAGTTTACTTGCCTTGTTCTAGCTCTAGTTTTACAGCTTACCTTGCCATGATACTCACATGTATATTCTATAATTTTCTTGTATATACTCTCTATTTACAGTCATATAGCTTTTGTCATATCTTGTGAACTGTTGTTAGTAGATTGTACTCGTTCCATCCTGACAGGATATGTTGAAAATATTACAGATGCAGATGAGGGAGATTACTGTACCTACTACGGTCCGGATGACGTAGTGGGCCTAGACCTGGAGACTTTGGTCCAGCAGGGCTTAGCTCCGCCTGGCGAGACCTTACCTATTGCTTAGTTAGAGTAGGTCTTTTATACTGGACTTTGTCTCCAGCTACTTTTGAGACTGTTATTATTATGGACTGTATTAGAGACTTGGACTTGTATATTCTTGTGTTGGACTTGACAGGTTATTATTTTATTATCGTCTTGTTGTCTTTATCTTTCAGTCTTTACTTTGTTATCTTAGAGTCGTGATTGAGTACTCATATATATATTCATTGCTTGTCCTCCGTTCGGAGTTGACCATAGTTCTCGACAGGTTTTTGTTTATATATAAACTGTTTAAAGTAGAAAAATCTACAGCGTTCCATGCCTTTTTACGGTGAGGGCTGGGCGTTGTCACGTGCATGTGCCCTTATAGCGGGTGCGGGTCGTGACACACGGTGTTTCGCACCGTAATGGACTTGGCATCTCATATGTGTAAGCCTACAATCGCTTCGATACGGGTTGCTAGCCCAGTATCCGAAGGATCCCAAACTTACGGATATCATAGCTTATCACAGCACTGGACGGTCACAATCCGTCCGAATGTTGTGCACCATAAATACCACACATAATTCCCTCCTAGGCCGAACGGTCCCGGCGCTCCGGCGTAACCGTTCGAGGGAAGCCGTACCCGTGCATGGGCCATCCGAGTCCATTGACCATGTAATACGTGCCATAGCAAACACACATAACAATCCAACCAAATCCTCCGTTGCATAAACATAGTCTCCTTCCATAAACGATTTCCCGTGCCATAAACATAATCCACCATTCATACGGGGAGCTCCGTCGGCGTTATGCCCCAACACATCCATATTGATGCACGACGCCCAACGGCTTAGTCATTCCATACTCGTATTCAACGCGTACCATTCGTAAGTTATTCATAGCATAATTCCGTATTACTTAGTCTTTTCGTAACATAAGTGCCCGAGGGCACGCTCAGCGCCGTATTCAATGTTCTACGCCTAGTGTTCAATGTTCTCGGAGCCGTGCACATGATGCACATCTCAATCTCATCTTTCGATGTTCTACCATCATTGCCCTACCGCGACTCGTACACTTGATGCACGTCGCTTCAATTATTCGATTGTTCAATGTTCTACCTTAGTGTTCAACGCATACTTAGACACTTACTCGCCGAGCCACGCTCGCTTACTCGATAACATCTTACGCATACCATAACATATTTTATTAGACGTGAAGGAATAGGAAGAGAGAGTCAAGAACCCGCCCACCTTAAGCCGATACGCCTTGTCGTTTCGCCGATTGAAGCGTCTCGCTTCCATAACTCGATCGCATAGCTAACTCCCGGACTTAGCCATTCCTTTGAACTACTCGGTTGATTTGGCCTATCGCGCCCATACCACGATCCGTAATCCAGCATAAAGGCATAGTCTGCACACCAGATCAACTAACATCAGCACTTGCTCAACGGGACTTATCCTTTGCATCGATTCGATTCATAGATTCCAACCGACTCAAAGCTTACCTTTGGCCAACGTAACACTTGCATTGATTCGCATCGATACCTCATCGGGTCATCGCAAACTCTTCGAGTCAACGACTCATCATAATGCACTGAACGGAGCAGGGCATTACATAATATACCACTCAAAATCAGGTTCGTCCTCGAACCGAAACCAACACTTAATCCAAGTGCCTCGCATAGATCGCTTCACGATCTCGTGCTACTATCGTTGAATCATACAACTTAGTTTGGATCATACACATATTTTAGACGTCCCACCAATATATGCATTTCAGCCAAGCTCAGTTGTAGGATATCGGGACAACTAACAAGCTCAACTTAAATACTCAAGCATCCATCAGTCCGTACTCGACTTAGTCATATCTTAGCGCCTATTCCCAAAATACTCTTCGTATGCATCATCCCATAATATGCGATCATCTTCCAACATCTTGCACATAACTTAATTCAACAATAACTTCGATCTCGTAAGTTTTTCACCGACCGCCTAACACTCGCATTGCATTGAGTCATTGCACATCCGATCACAACAATTCTATGCAACGCCTGTTCGCCCAACCGTTTGCCTATCTCTCACATAACTCAAGTCTTTCATCCAATCATTCATAACACTTGGCCTCTACGACATGGACTACGTCTACATGTCTCCATTTTCTTTGACTACCATCCGTACTAAGTCTCGTACACAACTATCCCAACACGATCTACATTTTCGAACCATATACGCATCGCGTCTGGGGCTACCCCCGCTAGGTAACTTATCCAGACATCATGCTCGCACTCTCCCGACACAAGAGGTCAACTTGAGTCTACGATGCTCAAAGGCAACAATCTTTCTGACCCAAGGTCTCTTACGATACGTTCATCTCCGATACTCAACCGAGTATGAATCCCTTACTCAATTCTCGAATCAATCCGACTAATTCGTTTCGTAACATAGATAGCGCGCTCAATGCATATAGCCTAACCGTTACTCAAATCGATCTACGACATAACTCTTAGGGTCGTTCTACTATCCGTCACTCTCGCGCATTGCAAAATTCTTGCAATCGCCTTACCGCATCATTACGCTAAGCACGTTCCTCGACATCTTTTCGATCATCGACCAACCAAGTCTATCTTCATATCCATTCGATCGATCATAAACTTTCTAACCATATCGATCTAGTCGAAGGCTACTCGCTAACTTACGAAACACGATATTCACTCGCTTAGACTTATCCTCAACATGCACTACCTCATTCCTTATCCTTCTTACGCGACTACTTTAGGGTCATCCTATGGTTTCCCACATTCACTTGATTTGGCGGTCAAGTCTTCTAGGGTCATCTGCCCCGAAACTACGCTCGATAATTGAAGATCATCAACGAGGAACAGTTACAACGAACCATGCTATATCCTATCGTGGAGCCAAATCAATTCCCGACAATTCCTATGGGACTTTACCCAATCCAACATGCCAATCCATAATTTATCTGCCCTCATGCGCAACTGATGCGCCGTTACTACTCGAATCACTCATTCATTTCCGTCGACTATCTTTGCTAGTCATATGACATCTACTCGTCTCAAATCCGAGTTCACCTATTCGTGATCATAGTCCGACGCATTCCATACTCATCAAACCATCCTCGAACAATTTTCACATCAAACCACAAGTCAAATTCGATTTTGCCACGCCTTACAAGTTCGATCATCCCCGCTGGATGAATCACCATACCAGCGCTCACGCGGAATGATCGCCCTAATTTGGCGTGACGCATGTGCGATGCTGGAGTTGCACTCGTATAAGACAAGAATATCGACATAGTGGTTATCCACGAATCAATCCAGACACTTTCAATTTCATCCAAGCAACATCCATTCTCTCAAATTCTCCGAAGCGTTCCTACCGTTATCATCAAACGGCCATCAACTTAACTTGCATCTTATTCATCCAACAACAATGCTCAACATAATTTTCGTTCATTCGATCAGAGTATCCCCGAGTTATTGCATATCGTCTTTGATACGCCTCAATACCATCGTCGATATGCATAACTTGAACATCTTCGTCTCTCATAAGCGCCAATTTGTTGCAATCATTGTTATCATCCGAACTCAAATACGAATCAAGTCTTACACACATCAAGATTCATTCCGTTATAACGCTACCATAATCGCGACACAATTTCCAATTCACATATTCATTCTCATATCCCTAACTCGCACTTCAAAAATCGCGCTACCGACTCCTCGGTCTAACCCAAATTCGTTCGTACGATTTCTTCATACCTACTCAATACGTTCCGTACAACTCTTCGTACTAACTCACGTACATTCGACCGGGTCGACTTTCCTCAACGTAACATTTCTTTCGCTATGCTCAACTTATCGTTTGACTTACACTTAACGAATTCTCGTCCGACGTATCATCCATAGGTATGAATTCGCACATAATCGTTCAACTCAATTCATCGAAGTATACTTGCATCGACTTCTCTCAAGTCATTCCCACTCAAGTCTCGGTATTACTCCGTCCGTTGCGGACAAACCTATCGTAACAACATAATCGTCTCGACGAAGTCTATCGCAAGTCACCAACCGGCTTAACATAGATATCGCTAAGTGGTATTTCATATACCACTCAGAAATCGAGCCTATCGTTATCGATACAATGTCTCACTGCATCAATCACACAATTGGTATTGCATATACCACTCGAAATCGAGTTATCACTCGACATTACACTCCGCATAGGTCCGACAACTATCTCCAATCGATTATCCCGTATGGCGATCTTTCCGATCCCAGCTCTAGCGTTAGCTCAAGTTTGACACACATTCAATCTAACCGTACCATGGCGATCGTATCGATCACGTCCGCAACATTTGCTCATTCAAAGCTCAACACGACATACGGCCAACATAAACGTTTGCCTACTCAAACTCAACTTAGCGACCAACTCGACTCGTTCAAATCGCATCCACGATCTTCGAATCTCGCTCGTTGCAGCTCGTGCAACAACTCATTCTCGATACTTAAGGTCTTTACTCAATCTTGTGCAACATATCGCTATCCATCCACATAGCCATACGACGCACATCATACCGTATCGACTCGTTGTACTGATGCAACGAACAATCCACGACTTGCTGCACTCCGTACAACTGATAGCACATAACCATTCGCTTAGCCATATAACACGCATCGTCTCACATATCGATCCGTTGCACTTCGTGCAACCAACAACACATATCTTCTCGCACTTCATGCGACCAACAACACATAACTCCTCGTACTTCGTGCGACCAACAATACATAACTCCTCGCTACTTCGTGCGACCGACAACACATATCATTGCACTTCATGCAACCAAAAACACATATCGTTGCACTTCATGCAATCAACATCACCATATTCGTTGCACTTCGTGCGACCAGCATTCCATAACCCGTTGCACTTCGTGCAACCAACATCCCATAACTCGTTGCACTTCGTGCAACCAACACTCTCCGATGGCACCCGGAGATAGCGTGATAGTCACGACATACTTGTGGCAGACGTACGTACTTAATATAGACTTATTGTATGGTACATCCAATGTAGCGTCGAGCAGATCCATGAGCCATGCGGTTGCGGAAACAACTTAGAGTCAACTGAATTCGATAGCGAAGCAACTGAGGGTCAAAGAGATTCACGCACGGTCCAAAGGATAGAACCGCTCTGATACCAACTTGTCACGTCCCGATCCGGGAAATCGCTCGTCCTTGCTAGATTTTACCCAAATTATCGTCCTCGCTGGGGCGTGATGCCGCACGAGCCTGGAGTTGCGCTCGTACAAGGCAAGATAACAGGTTCACATAGAACTATCTCAATTTGATAACATAAGCAGCGGAAGGAAAACAGAGTATAACATAAGAATCTCTTTATTGATAACGAAGTAAAGATTACAAGGCTCTGAATAGCCCAACTCAATATGCCAATTGGCTACAACGCTCATGATCTCTCTAGCTCACAAAGGATTACATTGTTCCATACATTATGCCTCTTTATAGCCACTAAGTAGTCTTCGGCCGAACATCTCCATGTCGCAAGTCCGAACGCATATGCGGAAGCTTCTCTTGAATGCCAAGGACTCCATACCTCGGCACATCCAAGCCAAGCTCCGCCCCGAGCCGATCATAACCTGACCTGCATATAAACTAGTAGGGGATTAGTGCTTTCATCCTCGCTTCGCACTGATCAAGACCCGCTCGCACCCAAACCAAACACTAAATCATTTAGTGAGCATGCATCTTAGTTTGGTGATCTTTCTATTTAGCCTTAGGATCAGTTTCACAGCAATACTTAAACATAGCACATTATCATAAATGTGTCCCATACCGTATTCCTGCAGCAGATACAGTTAGACAAAATCTGAAACATAAACATAGTGTTCATGCTCATCTCTGTCTCTTTTCGCCTAGCCTGCAGTGGTTAGAACTTACATAACCAAACATACGATTTGCGCAACCGACCAATCATAAACGTAAACATATGCATAATGGGTTGCAGGCCCTGCACCTGCACCCAGCTCTCATCTCAGCCCACCGGCCCTAACTATATGAAGGTCAAGGTGTTTCGCACCGTAATGGACTTGGCATCTCATATGTGTAAGCCTACAATCGCTTCGATACGGGTTGCTAGCCCAGTATCCGAAGGATCCCAAACTTACGGATATCATAGCTTATCACAGCACTGGACGGTCGTAATCCGTCCGAATGTTGTGCACCATAAATACCACACATAATTCCCTCCTAGGTCGAACGGTCCCGGCGCCCCGACGTAACCGTTCGAGGGAAGCCGTACCCGTGCACGGGCCATCCGAGTCCATTGACCATGCAATACGCGCCATAGCAAACACACATAACAATCCAACCAAATCTTCCGTTGCGTAAACATAGTCTCCTTCCATAAACGGTTTTCCGTGCCATAAACGGTTTCCCGTGCCATAAACATAATCTACCATTCATATGGGGAGCTCCGTCGGCGTTATGCCCCAACACATCCATATTGATGCACGACGCCCAACGGCTTAGTCATCTCATACTCGTATTCAACGCGTACCATTCGTAAGTTATTCTCATAGCATAATTCCGTATTACTTAGTCTTTTCGTAACATAAGTGCCCGAGGGCACGCTCAGCGCCGTATTCAATGTTCTACGCCTAGTGTTCAATGTTCTCGGAGCCGTGCACATGATGTACATCTCAATATCGTCTTTCGATGTTCTACCATTATTGCCCTACCGCGACTCGTACACTTGATGCACGTCGCTTCAATTGTTAGATTGTTCAATGTTCTACCTTAATGTTCAACGCATACTTAGACACTTATTCGCCGAGCCACGCTCGCTTACTCAATAACATCTTACGCATACCATAACATATTTTATTAGACGTGAAGGGATAGGGAGAGAGAGTCAAGAACCCGCCCACCTTAAGCCGATACGCCTTGTCGTTTCGCTGATTGAAGCGTCTCGCTTCCATAACTCGATCGCATAGCTAACTCCCGGACTTAGCCATTCCTTTGAACTACTCGGTTGATTTGGCCTATCGTGCCCATACCACGATCCGTAATCCAGCATAAAGGCATAGCCTGCACACCAGATCAATTAACATCAGTACTTGCTCAACGGGACTTATCCTTTGCATCGATTCGATTCATAGATTCCAACCGACTCAAAGCTTACCTTTGGCCAACGTAACACTTATATCGATTCACATCGATACCTCATCGGGTCAACGCAAACTCTTCGAGTCAACGACTCATCATAATGCACCGAGCGGAGCAGGACATTACATCCTCCCCCTCCCCCCCCCCACGCTCGTTGCCCCTCCCCCCCTCCTTCGACCTCCTCCTCCTCCATCCTCCGTCCCCCTCCTCCTCCCCCGACCCTCTCACGCGCGTTGCCCCCCTCCTCCTTCTCCGACACATTCCTCCTCCTCGCCCCCCTCCTCCTCGGTTCCCTCCTCCTTGAGCTCTGCCCCCTCCTCATTGGATAATTTTTTTAATTGTGTTACATTTTTTCATATTTTTATTATGTGTTATTTTTTTTAATTTTTAGATTATTTCTAACATATACTTGGACACGAAAATTGTAACATTATAATTTAATTGTGTAAAGATTAGCTAGGGTTTTGGACACGAACACAGACACAATGGAGGAGCTAGGATTTTGGATTCATTGCACTAGCTAGGGTTTTGGGTTTTCATAAATTATTCGAAATTTGTGATATTGGAATCGGATATCCGAATATTTTCGGACATTAGATATCGAATACAATAATGTTGGATTATGATATCCAAATATTATTCAAAATAATATTTAACTCTAGGATGGTGTTATATGGTTGTCAATACTATAAATAAGGATACGGGCGATGCCGATATGACATGGCCGATACCAATCCGATAGGCCGATACTAATCCGATACGGCCGATACTAATCCGATACGGCCGATACCTATCGGATACGACCACCGATCTGATACGGCCGATACCTATAGGATAGGACGATACCATTTCGATAAGGCCAATACCAATTTGATACGGCCGATACCAATCCGATAGACCGATACTAATCCGATACGGCCGATACTAATCTGATACGGCCGTTACTAATCCGATACGAACGATACCAATCCGATAGGCCGTTACTAATCCGATATGGTCGATACTAATCCGATACGGCTGATACCGATCTGATACGGCCGATACCGATCAGATACGGCTAATACCTATCGGATTGGACGATACCAATTCGATAAGGCCAATACCAATTCGATAAGGACGATACCTATCGGATACGGCCGATACCTATCGGATAGGCTGATACCAATTCAATAAGGCAAATACCTATCGGATACGGCCGAAATGTCGCAACGATTGCCAACGGTTTACTTACGTTGCTAAGCCGTCGCTAAATTTGGTCGGCGGATCCTTCGATAATTCGTCGCTATAGCGACGGATTACCGACGAATTTGTCTTAGCGATGTTACAGCTATCGACGTATCATTTCCGTCAGCAATCCGTTGGTAAACGTAATTAGCGACAAAAATGTCGTATTTAGCGACGGATAATTCCGTCGCTAATAACCAATATTTTTGTAGTTTGCACTGATGTAACCCCCGTTTTCAAAAAAATTAATAAATGAAAAATAATTCCAAATTTGCCCCAAATTGATTCCATTATGTTCTAAATATTTTTCTATTAATTTTAGAATTTTTTGCAATTTGTTTGGAGTCGTTTGGACGTCATTTAATTTTTTTGTAATTAGATAACTGCTACCGTAAAAGCTGTATTTCTCTCCGTTTTGGCAAAACGGTAAAAATCTAACCCTAGGGTCAAGTTAGTAATTAATCATGGTTAGTTTGTCCTAATTTTATTTTTCTATAAATAGGCACTCATCCCAATGTAAAAATCCCAAATTCAAAATCAATTTTTGATTAATTCCTTAAATTAATTCCTTTTTAATTTCCTGTTACTGTTGCTATTTCTGAACGCCGACGAGCTCGTCGTCGGCCACCCAACTCCGGCGACCCCGTTCTTCCCAACCCAGCAACGTCGACCACCGCCGAGGACACCAACGTGTCGAGAACGGCGAGGCCGACCCGAAGAACACACCCGCCGCCGTCTCCGACCATCGCAGCGCCGCCGCCGAGCCCGCCCGACCATTAGCGTGAGTCACCATCCCCATTCCTTCATCAAACTCTTATTTCCTTGACACCATCGAGTTCGTCTCGACGAGACGAATCGATTGCCCCTATTTTCGACTCACCCCGACACACGGACACGTAGAAAACTCTAACCCTAATTTGGACACGGCGGACACGGACGCAATTTCGTGTCATGGTGACATTCTGTGGACACCAACGTGTCGAGAATGACACGACGATCACAACAGTACCCATTGATACGAAAATTCGTGTCTAGAAACCCCCGACACGTGTGCTGGACACAGTCCCGAGTGTCCACGCACTCAGGACACGAAGATGCTGACTGCCCATTAGTTTCTAAATAAATTAAACCCATAACCCCATCCTAACAACAAGCTACTTGGGCCTACTGGCCAGTGGCTGCATTCTCTAAAACCTGCGCCCCTTTGCTGTGGTGTTGGGTAGGCCTGTCAATGGTAGCTTATTGGTCGGATATTGGCAATACCATATCCGAACCATTAACTATCGGATATATCCGATAACTATCCGATATCCGATCGGATATACGTTTTGGCTACCATATCCGTTACCGATAATTTTATCGGATATCGGATAATATCCGAACCAATAAGATTACTAAAAAATATATTAAAAATTAGAAGAAAAGAATCAGAACCAACAATTTCCACATTGGAACAACATATTTTGTCATAATTCTCCACACAAGCACAAATAACTAATAATCTCATGCATACATTGAATACATTGCCACATATATATTTTAAATTTATTAAAAAAATTAAATATTATTGGTTCGGATTTTATTGGTTCGGATATGGCACTTACCGTACCCGTATCCGATATCCGATAAATATCCGATAAGATATCCGAATCCGTATCCGTATCCGAAATTTCGGATATTTTCGGTTCGAATACGGATCGGATACGGATTTTCGGTCAACCATTGACAGGCCTAGTGTTGGGTTCGAGCCCCATTCCCATATATGAGGTAAATTTTGGGATTAGTATAATTTTGGTTTGTTATATATATATTACTCATTGTATAAAATAATAAAACCCCCTTCTTTTAATAGGACCTGAGTTGGGCCTGTTGGTTAGCCAAGTTGAGTTAACCCCCCCCCCCTTCCCCCCCCCCCCCCCCCCCCCCCCCCCCCCCCTTTGTCCAGTGAGCACAGGTTCGAACCCCCCTTTGGGTGGGTTTGGTTATTTTTCTTTTAATTGTTTTGTTTTAGAAGTATATATATATATATATATATATATATATATATATATATATATATATATGCCATATATATATATATATATATATATATATATATATATATATATATATATATATATATATATATGCCATATATATATATATATATATATATATATACTAGTATACATGCACGTACTTTGTACGTATTTTAATTGGAATATTATAAGTCATTTGTTGTCTTTTCGTCTTTTTTATGTGATTATTCATGTGTGTGTGTTTTCTTTTTACAATGCCAAGAGATTCAAAGTATATATATTTTTTTAATTTTTTTCTATTGAGAATAATAATCTTTGAAAAATTGTAAGGATAATTATTATTTTTACCATTAGAACATAAAAAGTTGTATGGTAAAAGAAAATTTGCATGCAAACTTTATTGCTTTGACTCATAAACATAAATGACATAGAATTTGATATAATAACATTATGTTATATTCGAGGATATTTTAGGAATTTAAAAGTTTCACCACCAACTTTTTCTATTATATATATATATATATATATATATATATATATATATATATATATATATATATATATATATATATATATATATATATATATATATATAATGTATATAATGTATATAATATTATATATAGTATAAATACATATATCCATACATACTATATAAATAATATATATTTTCTGTCCAAACTAATTTTCTGCATATTTAAATTAATTAATATTATATATATATATATATATATATATATATATATATATATATATATATATATATATATATATATATATATATATATATATACATAAATTCTCTCTAAATAAATTATGATAAAATAATATTAATATAGTATTGGTTTTCTTTGTGTTTTTGATAAACACCGCATATATTAATTATATATATATATTTCAATTCAGTCATTTAAATTATGTTATTTAATTCAATCATTTAATTTATGTTATTTATTTTATGTTATTTAAATTATGTCAATATAAATACAGTGCCTATACTGTAATATGTATTTTAAATTTATGTCATTTAATTTATGTTATTTAAATTTATGTCAATATAAATACAGTGCCTATACTGTAATATGTATTTTAAATTCTGTCATTTTATTTATGTTATTTAAATTTATGTCAATATAAATACAGTGCCTATACTGTAATATGTATTTTAAATTCTGTCATTTAATTCTGTCATTTAAATTACGTCATTATAAATACAGTGCCTATACTGTAATATATAAATAAATACAGTGCCTATACTGTAATACGTATTTATAAATACAGTGCCTATACTGTAATATGTACGCTTTCAATTTCTGCAATTTAAATTCCTTTAAATTATATGTATTTAAATTACGCATTTATTTACGAATTTACGTACTTTGTGCAAACGACCACTTTAAGTCCAAGCCTAGCATGGGTTGATCGGACTTAGGTGAGCCTACACATATTCGGGGTCTAGTCAAGTCATGTTGGACTTGATTCACGGCTTCGGGTCCCGTATCTGAATTTCGGTTCAATTTCAAATACGCGGACAAATACATTAAATAATTATTTATTTAATTTCAGAATCTGTGATTCATGAACTTTGAATTTTCAGACCACTTTTTATTGCTGAATAAATTATAAAAAAATTACTTTAGAATTATATGTTAATTAATCTAATTTAATATAATTTTTTTATGATTTAATTTACTGTTTGGACATTTCTTAAAAATAGTAAACCAGAACTCATTTTCAATGCACACTTGTATTCTGATTTTTAATAAATACTTACACTGGATCATAAATTCCAAAAAATTATATAAAATTACTATAATTAATAAGGATCAATTTGGTATATTATTTCATATAAAATAGTACTGTATAACTATCTTAATAATTATTGGAACATAATGTACAGTATGATTAATTAATTAATTAATATTGACTTGTGTGTTTTTGAGATATTTTAGTATCGGGACCTTACCCTACCTTAGTGTAGAGACCTACTTGTTAGTCTAGATGTTGTAACACCTCACTTTGGACTACTAGAGCTTCACATAGCTAGTGTCCTATTAGGAGCCGTGTCACAACACTAGTGTAATCTTAATCATAACTTAGAGGCTGAGTTGTATATCATTTTGATAGGACACCGGACATCTGTACCTTCATATTCTTATTCTTGTTTTGCTCAAGGCAAGTACCCCTACAAACTTATTTACTGCATATAACAATAAACTGTGAATGAATCATGTTAGAATACTGTCTTATGGAAACTATAAGTCATATCTTTTGTAACGCCCCTGTCCCAAATACTTGAGACTAGATACGTATCATGCCAGCTGTATACATACGAGTAAATATATGACTCGTATATATACATAAGCTGTAAATGTAGAAAGCCAAGACACTAAATCTCATCCACAAAGATAAATAATAATATAAAAGCAACTTTGAGTTTGTCATGTACACCATATTTGGGCGGAGACAAAGTCCACTACCAACCAAATTAAATATGAAAAAATATACAAGGAAAAAATTTAGCAAGCGAGAGCAAGTGACGAATCCAAGAGTAATCATCACGATGGAATAGAGCGCAAGTCATGGCCTTAGCTAGAGCACCTACAAGAAATCACGAAAACACACACCTGGGGAAAAACCAGGTCCTCAGAGGGACGTAAAAAGACACATAATATCATGCCATAAACTGAATAGTAAGAGCTCAATAGAAAATATACATGCGTAAAGGTTCCTAACCATTCTATGTGATATATATTTTGAGAAGACAATGTTCTACGCAGGAGCTTAGGTGTTCAGCATAGATGGAGAGAAAGTAGTAGTAGGTAGCGCTCATAAGAGGCACTATCGACTATGGGCAGAAAGTAGTTCTCATACGAGAACTATCGGTCCCGGGACAGTAAGTAGCGCTCATCCGAGACACTATCGGCCCAAATCTATGTGTGTACTGAACATGTAGTCCCTACGCTAATAACTGTCTTCCTCCCTCCCCATGATACTACACATGCGTCACCTCCACGACACTGTTTAATCCTTAATAACTGCCAAGTCTTCTACAAAAAATTATTAGCAGTTACATCCTAACGTACGGCCTTTACGCACCGATGTACGGTCGATACGCAAGTCCGAAGCTATATGCGACTCGCAGCTCACACACAACCCGTGGCACATCGTGACAGTTTATGAGATGCACTTAAACATACGGTGGTCCCTTAACTCTAAGTCAATTGCATAAAATATAATAATTTGCATATATATATAATTTTGAAAGAACCACATAAAAAGCATCCATGATATTGAGCAAAAAATTAAACAGTAAAGGCAAGGTGTCTTGCCTGATGTGTCACCTGATGTGACGCCGGGTGTGGTGTGATGATCAAGATGTCATGTTTTGTCCAATAGCCGAGGTTGGTGCAACATAGTCCGAGTTCGCGAGAAAATAGGCACGCATGATTAGTCCCAATCAAATGTGATATTTGGGGGTAAAGTACTTATACTATTTTTTGAAAAAATATTTATGCAAACTATACTTATTACCCAAAATATTATTTTTATTTTTTTAGGTAAATATTTGTATTCAAAAATTTCTTATAACTTACTTTATGATATGAACTATCTTTTTATTAGCCATGCTATTTTAGTTACAAAATATTATACTAAATCCCTATTTATCAAGATACCTTTAGATAAAGCTTTGGAAATCTAAGAAGTATCATTTCTGGCAAAAATCTAAAATTTGTAAAGTATACATTTATATATATTTATCACTTAGGCCAAACTTTATTTAAAAATAGATAAAGTAACATAATAAATATATTTAGGCTTTGAAAATGTAGTTTTGAAATTGCATATGGGTAAGCCTCCAAAACTTGGAGTTAATAAATAGTTTTAAAAAAATTTATTAATGAAATATAACTCACAAAAATTACTTGTAATACTAGTGAATAATACTATTGATATATTCATATTCAATAATAATAATAATAATAGTAATAATAATAATAATAATAATAATAATGAATATAATAATAATTATTATATACTGATACAAATCTATACTATTTCTTTCCCCAAATTTAAGAGAGAGAGAGATGGGAAGAGAGTGCGAGAGAGAGAACAGAGAGGAGAGAGAGGGGTCTCGGGAGAAGTGCTCACCGGCGGAGGGCAGAGACGGTGACCGGAGGAGCTACGGCAGCGGAGGGGCAGATTCGCGGCAGAGACGCGCGGGAGCGGGGTCATGGTGGAGCGGCTCACCGGTGGCTCGAGGTCGGACGAGCGCTGCTCTGGCCGGTCGAGCGAGGGGGCCAGGGCTGTTTCGAGGCGGCAGAGCACGGGAAAGAGCGCGGCGGGTGGAGGCACTGAAGTTCGATGGGGGCGGCACGGTGGTGCTTGCCGGCGGAGGCAAATCGAGGGTTTCACCTGTGGCTCCGGAGCGGCGGATGGGCGCACGGCTCGGGAAGTCGGAAGCGGTGCTCGGCCGATGTGGGATGCACGACGATCGAGCGGATGGCCATGGAGGGGAAGAGCCGCGGCTCGTGTTCGCGGAGAGTTACGGTGGTCAGCCTCGACCCGGCTTGGTCGCTCGCGGCCATGGCCGCGGTTGGCCGGAGAGGGTGGCACAGGGGAATCATGGCGGAGGCACAGTCTGGCATGGGTATCACCAGCGGAGGATTCCTGGGCGGTACGGCGCGGTGGTGCGCCGACTCAGGTGAGGTGTCTTCCCTTTTTTTTCTATTGTATGGTTGTGGTGATGGCGATTGGTCGGTTTGATGTGTCACCGACGAGTGAGCGTCGGTGACGACGGTGGTGGTGTGTCCTGAGGATGGGGAGGACGGTAAAGGTGGTTGTGTGGGGGTGGTTGTTACTGGAGGTGGTGGTTGTGTGATGATGGTGATGACAATGGTGAAGGTGGATCGCCGACCGGAGTGGCTGGACGGGATGATGGATGGCAGTGGTGTTGATGTGGTCGAGGAGGGGCTTGATCGGAGATGGGAAGTCGGGGTCGGGTGATGTCGGTTAGGTTTAGGGATTTGCAATGTATCGTGTCGGGGTTGTCGATACGGAGAAGGAATTTTGTATTTGTAAAATATGGAAATAAGAGACTGGATGGTCACAGACACGATGCACAATGTGGTTGCGGATGGAGAAATAATGGAGGAGTACCTCTCCTTTTATAGGAGGTGGAAATTTCCAGTTGGATAGGGATTAGGTTTTATTTAAATACCCAATAGATAATTCATCATGTAATTAAATAGATTTAAAGCCAATTCAAATCAAATCCAAATTCAAATTAATTCTATACTTAATTTAAAATATTTTAAATAAAGCCAATAAAATCTTTTGCAATTTAATTTACCATATTTAATCAAATATTAAAATTAACAAAATCCTAAATATCATTTTTCATAGTTAAATAAATATGAAAATAATTAATTTCGAAAATTACTATAAATACTTAAATATTACTTTATAAAATAGCTTTTATAGATAACAAAACATTTTAAATATCAACTTTCAATTTTTGCAAAATAGTTGGAATACTTTTCATATAAAGCACAATTTTTCAAATCACTATTTATTTTTAAATGACGAACAAAGTAGCTCTTTTTAGAAATAAAATATTTACCACCTATTATTTTGAAAATTAAATTCTTCTATATATAAAATAAATTTTATAATAAAAATATTTTTCTAAAGTATGTACCTCGACACATATTCGCACTCGTCGAGCAAATTCGAAAAACGAACTTCCGCACACGACGTACAATACGACTACGTGACGTACAATACAAAATTTTAAATCAGTACTAAATTTAATATAAAAAAAATAGTAGAAATTTTGGAATTTTACATCTTCACATGCTTCTTACTGGTTTTCAGTACATGCCATGCTTTATACTACTCTTAGTAGCACTCACATGTTATAAAATGGGTTATGGGAAAACTGTTAGTAGAGTACATGATCATGTCCCCCTTCTTCGTATGTATTTACCGTGTACTGTTACATTCTATATGCAACTTTGTCGTATGTCTGATCCCGCGTTTGTGTATGGATATACACTGATGCCGTTAAGTGTATGTACGTGCACTTCAGAAATTGATATGTACCACAGTACATCCTACTACCTATTGACCGATCACGTACATGCTACGGTTTTAAACTTTAAATCAAATATATTGCCATGATAAATTGTATCTAAAACTGGATAAATCAAGATATGCCATGATTATGTTATTCCATTTCTTTCCATCACATGATCAGTATTATATGTTTGTAGTACAAGTACTTGCTTCCGTCCTGACAGGATAACGTTGTAGGTATACTTTTCGAGGAGGAAATACTTTGCGATAGTTTTTATGGAGCTGCTTTTAAGGACCTGGCCTTTGCTCCATAAGAGGCCCCAGCGGGGAACCTTGCTTAGACTTGCCAGTCGACTTTAGACTTAGAGTTATTACAACTTTTATTTAGTTACTGGACCTTGTCTTCAGTTATTACTTTGAAAGTGTATTAAACTTTAAAACATATTTGCTTTCATCTATAAATGCTGTGTTGTGACGAACATCTTAAAATGCTTTAAATATAATCATTTAGCACACTTAGTTCCAACTTGACTATCTTCTAGAACAGCTTACTACGTTTTGTCCAAACGTAGGCTGGACATGGCTCGGCCCGGCCCAACAATTTGGGTTGCGGGTCGTGACATATTTTGAGTGGTGGTCCATGCAGGTCTTTGACTAAGTTGTTTGGTTACGTTATTGTACCAAGCATGCCTGCAATTAGAAACTTAAGATAACTAGATAACACCAGAAATAACATTTAGAACACCTAGAGGATTACTAGGATTGTAACATAGGGAAAACTCATCACAGCATAGGACCGTTAAATATAATTAGTCTCTTATTTGTAATTAAGTGGGTCAATTTAGACCAAGATAGTACCCTTGGGATGACCCCTGAGGATCTCACTCTAAATCTTACCTCGAAATATGTTTTCGCTTGTTTCCATTTACTCTTCCTTAATTCGTTGTTGAATTTGATTCCTGATATTCGTTATTGACTTTTGATTTTGTATCAAAATAAATTTTATGGATTGAGTTAAGGTGTATTCTGATAACATATTTGATGATGACAGTGAGAACGGTAAATGTCTGTTTTAATTATAGAGTTTAGAATTTATCGCAGCCATATTAGCTGGTATGACAAAAACATAGAGTCTGATTTTGGTTATACTTATCTTAGTCATGAAATTTAGATTTTCTTGCAGCCATACCGGTTGGCGTGGTGAGAATTCTAGTTAACATGATTATAGGGTGTATACTTTAGTTATGACTCCATCGTTTATTGTATCTATGCTTACTGGCATGGCAAAAATTCTGGCAACATGATTTCAGGAAGACGTGTATGGTTATCAAATCATATCTTAAATCAGTTTACTTCATTGTGACCAAATAATCAAGAATAAATTTCTATCATTATTTCTTTTGTCTTACCATTATTTCATCGTCTCAGTTAACTCTGTCCTGATTACATTGATCAACTACCTCGTATCTACTTCTGTCAACTACACTTTGAAATCTTTCTAAATTCTCTTATCTCTTTACTTTGGTAAGGTTAAAGAAGTATCTTAGTCATCTAGCTTAATAGAGAACAAAATTTGCTATCATGTAATAATCTTGATGAAAATCTAAAATGTTGGATATTGATACAGAATATTGGGATAAAAATGTGACTGAGTTTGGGAATGAGATCATGATGCCGATATTATCAATTTAAAAATAATTACACCTAGATAAGTATTTGAGTATGAGTTATTTTCAGAGGAACGTAGGAAGATTTCGAACAAGAAGGACAGTAGGACGAATATAAATGGTTAGAATGATGATAATTCGTAAATGCATTTTTGAAATGATAAGGATATTTGAGGTCGACTTGGTTTTTGAGAATCGAAATATTTGAGGTTATTGATTCTTGAGATATTCCATATTGAATTAAGGATAAGATACCAATTTAAGAATTTAATTAATGGATAAGTAATTTTTAACCGCATGCGGTGATGATACGAAATCAAACAAAGATTGGTATGGAAATGACTAGGAACAGTTAGAACATAATGTTTTGACTTAAGGAAACTCTTAGAGATTTTGTGAGGATTCTAGGTGTGATGAGGAAATATTTGAAGGTATAATATTGAAAGAATTGTGAAGGCTGGTTTATAATGAAGACTAAATTTATTTGGTAGTAGTGACATTAGACTTGAGTAATGCAAGAGTACCCATTTGGAACAATGATTAAGGACTTGTAATCCTTGATTCAGGAATTTCGAATCTAGATTAAAGACAAGACGAAGGAATTTGAGCTTCAGAATGACTAAGTGGTTGATGAACTATAAAATTAAGGAGGGTGGAAATTTTGAGGAGATCTAACAAGGTTATACTCCACGGGTTAGTAGGCTAGGAATAAAGGCTAAACCTAAAAGTGTTATAGTAGGATTCAACCTTCATAACTGGAAATTATGATTTTGATAGTAGTCATATAAGGATTTGATTCTCATGATTGAAGATTATGTTTTGACTTGTACGATAAAGATAAAACTGGCAATTTTGACCATATAATCTAGCCGTTGTCAAAGTCAAGTGAGATGACTTAACTTCTTCTGCAATACCATCTTGATTTTTTTTCTATTCTGGTAGAAGGGATTGATTTCTCTAATCCTTAAACCATTCCTTAGATTCAATATCGCTAGAATTTTGATCCCCCTGGTCGTGACCAACCTGATTTTGGCCAACTTCCTTATCATGCCAAGTTCTTGATTACCGACAATACTCAAGTGACCTTAAAGCATACCGAGATCTCGATTTCAATCTTTTACTGCTCATACCTAGTAGACTTTGATTATATTTTCCTTTTGTATCAAAGTATTGTTTGGATCGAGGTTAGACTAAACCTATCCTTGATCGCGACCAAATTTCCATTTTGATCATGTCGGAATAAACTTCTATCGTGTCCAAGTTTTGATTCACTAGTCACCATGCTCCGACTTCATTCCTGATCGTGATTAGGTTTAAAATTTTTTTGCTCTGTTCTAAATCGTGCTTGTACGACTTAAGTCTGATTTTTTTTATCAAGCCTAACCTCTACTGACTGCCCGATACTTGAACCTTGAATTCTCTCTCCGTTCCTACTAGCCATGACTAGGATAGTGCCTAAACTGATTTAAATCCGTTTCTAAAATCGTGCCTAAAACAATATTTGGTCATATTACGATTTTATCATATCAGAATCACAAATCGTGCCTAAGTCAATTTCAAATTTATTATCTTTATTAGCCAAGTCATCGTCCTTTGATCGTGCCTAAGGCACTTGCTAAAATCGTCTATCCTGTTTCGATCCCTCCGTCAATTTTAATTTCGAGGACAAAATTTCTTTAAGGGGGTAGATTTGTAACCCCCGTTTTCAAAAAATTAATAAATAAAAAATAATTTCAAATTTGCCCCAAATTGATTTCATTAGGTTCTAAATATTTTATATTAATTTTAGAATTTTTTTGCGATTTGTTTGGAGTCGTTTGGACGTCATTTGATTTTTTTTGTAATTAAATAACTGCTACCGTAAAAGCTGTATTTCTCCCCGTTTTGGCAAAAGGTAAAAAATCTAACCCTAGGGTCAAGTTAGTAATTAAACCATGGTTAGTTTGTCCTAATTTTATTTTTCTATAAATAGGCACTCATCCCAATGTAAAATCCAAATTCAAAATCAATTTTTAATTAATTCCTCAAATTAATTCCTTTTTAATTTCCTGTTACTGTTGTTATTTCTGAACGCCGACGAGCTCGCCGCCGGCCACCCAACTCCGGCGACCCCGTTCTCCCCAACCCTGCAACGTCGACCACCGCCGAGGACACCAACGTGTCGAGAACGGCGAGGCCGACCCGAAGAACACACCCCGCCGCCGTCGCCGACCATCGCAGCGCCGCCGCCGAGCCCGCCCGACCATTCGCGTGAGTCACCATCCCCATTCCTTCATCAAACTCTTATTTCCTTGACACCATCAAGTTTGTCTCGACGAGACGAATCGATAGCCCCTATTTTCGACTCACCCCGACACACGGACACGTAGAAAACTCTAACCCTAATTTGGACACGGCGGACACGGACGCAATTTCGTGTCATGGTGACATTCTGTGGACACCAACGTGTCGAAATGACACGACGATCACAACAGTACCCCTTGATACGAAAATTCGTGTCTAGAAACCCCCGACACGTGTGCTGGACACAGTCCGAGTGTCCACGCACTCAGGACACGAAGATGCTGACTGCCCATTAGTTTCTAAATAAATTAAAACCATAACCCCATCCTAACAACAGGCCACTCGGGCCTACTGGCCAGTGGCTGCATTCTTAAAAACCTGCGCCCCCTTGCTGTGGTGCTGGGTTCGAGCCCCCCTTCCTATATGTGGGGTAATTTTTGGGATTAGTATAATTTTGGTTTGTTATATATATATATATTACTGATTGTACAAAATCAGAAAACCCCCTTCTTTTAATAGGACCGGAGTTGGGCCTGTTGGTTAGCCAAGTTGAGTTAAACCCCCCTGTCCAGTGAGCACAGGTTCGAACCCCCCTTTGGGTGGGTTTGGTTATTTTTCTTTTAATTGTTTTGTTTTAGAAGTAAATATATATTTTATATATATAATGTATATAATATTCTATATATTATAAATACATATATCCATACATACTATATAAATAATATATATTTTCTGTCCAAACTAATTTTCTGCATATTTAAATTAATTAATATATTATATATATATATTATATATATATATATATATATATATATATATATATATATATATAAATTCTCTCTAAATAAATTATGATAAAATAATATTAATATAATATTGGTTTTCTTTGTATTTTTGATAAACACCTCATATTTTTATATATATATATATTATATATATATATATATATATATATTATATAGAGATTATATATTATATATATATATCTATATATATATATATATATATATATTATATATATATATATTTCAATTCATTCATTTAAATTATGTTATTTAATTCAGTCATTTAATTTATGTCATTTAATTTATGTTATTTAAATTAGTCAATATAAATACAGTGCCTATACGTAATATGTATTTTAAATTTATGTCATTTAATTTATGTTATTTAAATTATGTCAATAAAATACAGTACTATACTGTAATATGTATTTTAAATTCTGTCATTTAATTTATGTTATTTAAATTCATGTCAATATAAATACAGTGCCTATACTGTAATATGTATTTTAAATTCTGTCATTTAATTATGTCATTTAAATTACGTCATTATAAATACAGTGCATATACTGTAATATAAATAAATACAGTGTCTATACTGTAATACGTATTTATATACAGTGCCTATACTGTAATATGTACGCTTTCAATTTCTGTAATTTAAATTTCTTTAAATTTATGTATTTAAATTACGCATTTATTTATGAATTTACATACTTTGTACAAACAACCACTCTAAGTCCAAGCCTAGCATGGATTGATCGGACTTAGGTGAGCCTACACATATTCGGGGTCTAGTCAAGTCATGTTGGACTTGATTCACGGCTTTGGGTCCCGTATCTGAACTTCGGTTCAATTTCAATACGCGGACAAATACATTAAATAATTATTTATTTATTTTTAGAATCTGTGATTCATGAACTTTGAATTTTTAGACCACTTCTTAATGCTGAATAAATTCTAGAAAAATTGCTATAAAATACTATGCTAATTAATCTAATTTAATATAATTTTTCATGATTTAATTTACTGTTTGGACACTTCTTAAAAATAGTAAACCAGAACTCATTTTCAATGCACACTTGTATTCTGATTTTTAATAAATACTTGCACTGGATCATAAATTCTAAAAAATTTATATTAAATTATATAATAAAAAGGATCAATTTGGTATATTATTTCATATAAAATAGTACTGTATAACTATCTTAATAATTATTGGAACATAATGTACATTATAATTAATTAATTAATTTGACGTGTGTTTTTGAGATATTTTAGTATCGGGACCTTACGCTACCTTAGTGTAGAGACCTACTTGTTAGTCTAGATGTTGTAACACCTCACTTTGGACTACTAGAGCTTCACATAGCTAGTGTCCTATTAGGAGCCGTGTCACAACACTAGTGTAATCTTAATCATAACTTAGAGGCTGAGTTGTATATCATTTTGACAGGACACCGGACATCTGTACCTTCATATTCTTATTCTTGCTTTGCTCGAGGCAAGTACCCCTACAAACTTATTTACTGCATATAACAATAAACTGTGACTGAATCATGTTAGAATACTGTCTTATGGAAACTGTAAGTCATATCTTCATATGCTTCTTACTGGTTTTCAGTACATGCCATGCTTTATACTACTCTTAGTATCACTCACATGTTATAAAATGGGTTATGGAGAAACTGTTAGTAGAGTACGTGATCATATCCCCCCTTCTCCGTATGTATTTACCGTGCACTGTTACATTCTATATGTAACTTGTCGTATGTCTGATCCCGCATTTGTGTATGGATATACACTGATGCCGTTAAATGTATGTACGTGCACTTCAGAAATTGATATGTACCACAGTACATCCTACTACCTATTGATCGATCACGTACATGCTACGGTTTTAAACTTTAAAACAAATATATTGCCATGATAAATTGTCTCTAAAACTGGATAAATCAAGATATGCCATGATTATGTTATTCCATTTCTTTCCATCACATGATTAGTATTATATATTTGTAGTACAAGTACTTGCTCCCGTCCTGACAGGATAACGTTGTAGGTGTACTTTCCGAGGAGGAAATGCTTTGCGATACTTTTTATGGAGCTGCTTTTGAGGACCTGGCTTTTGCTCCAGAATAGGCCCCAGCGGAGAACCTTGCTTAGACTTGCCAGTCGACTTTAGACTTAGAGTTATTACAACTTTTATTTAGTTACTGGACCTTGTCTTCAGTTATTACTTTGGAAGTGTATTAAACTTTAAAACATATTTGCTTTCATCTATAAATGCTGTATTGTGACGAACATCTTAAAATGCTTTAAATATACATTTAGCACACTTAGTTCCAACTTGACTATATTCTAGAACAGCTTACTATGTTTTGTCCAAACGTAGGCTGGACATGGCTCGGCCCGGCCCAACAATTTGGGTAGCGGGTCGTGACAACTGACTATACTGATAGTATAATGCTAGCATTCTGTTGATACTTGTTTGGTTGTAGAAATCCATGCATCCATGCATCGAATCCTACCAGGCTTCTCTGGTTCCTTGGACAGTGTTGTCGCACATTGTAGTTAATTAAACACGAGCTATATATAACAATTTTTTCCTTAACGAGTTGTTTAAATAGACACCTTATGAGAATATTGTCATACTTCATGCTCCTTAAACTTCAGATCAAAGAATTCAAACTTCTGACGGTTTACTTAACTCTTATACCAATTGTTTTGATACACACGAAAGTGACACAAACAACAACCTTAGCAACAACAAGTAAAATAGCAAGGAATAATTAATCAATAAATAACAACAAGAGAACCACGTACTAACACTCAATATTTAACGTGGTTTGAAAAAACTCGACCTAGTCCAAGGGGCAAGATGGAAAATTTGTTATTGTCGAGGTTATTATAGATAGAAATTAGAAACTCATAACTTGCAACAAATAAACTGGAAATAGAAATCACTTCTTCTCTTTGCAATCATAGTTGCAATGAAAAGTTGAAAAACATAATAAAATTTATTTATTGGGGTGATGACGATCATCGTTGTTCAAAGCAAGATTCGTCCATGTCGATGATCTGCTCTAGGAACCAGCGAGTTCAAAAGATAGTTGAACTTCTGGAACGCTCATGTCATCCTTGTGATGAACTTGGATGGACGATCTCGCCGGACAGAACTTTGTGGCTTGGTGACGGCTAATAAAAATCGTCACGTAGTAGTCTCCCTCTCTCTCTCTGTGTGTTGTGTGTGTGGTGTGTATGCCGAAAGATGGCATAGAAGAGAATATTTATAGGAGAGGCAAACACCCAAAACCTAATCAAGTCGCCGTCCCTCAATCCCAAAAGATCATGTTCATCTTAAACTGAATCCTGAAAGATAAGGAGTGGTTTAATTAAACTGATTATCCACTAAATTTATCCACTCAGTACAATCTGCGTGCAGATCGTTTCAGCTCAAACCAGCACAAACCGCATTGTCGGTGCAGCCGTGCAAGTCTCACAAATGTGCAATAGCACACCTGCGCACCCATGCAACTCGTGCATCGTGCAACCGTTGCATCAGTGCACTGCGCAACTCGCGCGCATTCCGCGCAAATGCGCAACTTGCACAAAATGCGCCATCAAAGTGTTACTTTGCGCCATCGAGTCGCTAAGCCCGGGACTTAGCTCCTAAGAATAGTTTTAAAAAATGAGTGACAAAAAAAAATTGTTTCCATGGTGGAAACCACACACTATGTGCACAAGTCAATATAAAGTGAAGCATTATATTGAGATATACACTTGGAGTTCTAGACAATGTGGGACTATATTTTATGATGTATGCTCAAAAATCCCAACAAAAAATAGCTTTATTGAACCAACATGAGGGCCTTACATGAATTACACACATAATATCGTAATTCGAAATCCTCAGTGTGATCTCTAAAGGAGCTCTCTCTTTTTTACTATTGATGACTCCCTTACCCTCATTTTTCTTGAACAACTAGACTTAGGGTTGGTGGGTGTATGTGTGTGTGTTGGTGTGTGTGTGTGTGCAAATCTTGACCGTCGATAGTCAGTTAAGATATGAACACACACATAAAAGACCAGCCCCGACTAGTGGTATATTGGCAGTCACCTGCCAGTATACTTTTGACCACCAAAATTTGCTAGAACAAGTTGTATGCCTTGACAATTAGTCTAACAGTATACTAACAATATTATGTATATATACTGATTTGACAGTTACAACATCGAATCGGTGTATCGACTTCTCCCGGACTTGGTTGTTTCTCGGTTGACACACGTCGCACTTTCTAATTCGACACGAGACATATACAATAGTTACGCATAAGTTAAATTAATTTTTCATTCAGTCTATATGAGTTTGGCCAACTATAACAAATATTTGCTCAGAGAATGAGGGTTTTTCAAGGGCCACGTAACATTAATCACAAGTTGTCAAATACAAAAGTGCAAATTCAACAAGCGGCTCCGAGGATGCTACTTAACAGCCATATTGCAACACAGTGAACTTTCGTTAAATGGAAAGAGTAGTTGTTCGTTATATTTGGTACACAGGCAAACACAAATAAGAAGTTTGTTGATCGAGATTAGACCATTTTACGGGTCAAGAAGTCGGCTTAAGAGTGTAGGGATATCCTACGATATACTGGCCTTATGTCCATTGTAGTGAGGTTGGAAAGATAGAAGCAACGGATTTAGGCCTCGTTCGACGGACAACGACATAGATGTAGATGACAATGACGAGACATCGACTGTAGCGAAGACCAACAAAATAAAGTTTTTAGGCCTCCATGAGAAGTGGCAACGACATGATCAATATAGATCATTTTTCTTTCTAAGTTGAGTATGGTAATTCACCAATACCTCATTGTACTCAACTTGAGGGGAGGCATATATATAGAGCAGCTAGTATGGTAACAACAGCTACAAACATAGTAAGAAGAAGGTGAGAGGTTAAATCGTGTTCAACTTGAACGGGAGTGTACAATTTATAGTGGCTAACCGTAAACGGTTTTATAACCCGTTAACCAGTTAAGGGTCCAAGGTGGGGTCCATGAAAGAATATTTATTACTTGCCAACTAAATATTAGATTTTGTTAGATTTAGTGTTACTTTAGTTTTATTTTAGTCTTTCTTTGTAATTTCATATATAATATAAATATCAAAAAGTTTTTAATCATCCAACTTTTTTGGGTGCACCTATGACATGGTGATGATGTGGCGTTAACGTGAAGACAATTTTAGTATTAGAAAATCTTATCACAAATATTTCATCATATAGTTCAAACAATAAAATTAGAATACCACAAATAAATTTTTTGTTAATATATTATCCGCAATACTATAATTACCGTCACGTCATCTCTTCTTTACATTTGTGTATATAAATTTCATAAATTTTTATATAGGGTAAAGAACTTTTTCCAAATTCTAAAAAAAAAAAAAAGTTTGGATAAATTGTAAATGGGGTTAGGACACGCCAACTGACTTGGCGTGCTTAAACTGAATCGAAGATAGAGAGAGAGGGGAGTCAACTGAGTTGGCGTGCCCCAGGGTGGGCACCAACTCAGTTGGTGCACGCTGAGGGAGGAGCGAGGAGAGAGAGAGAGGAGAGAGGAGAGAGGAGAGAGCAGAGAGAGGACGGGAGAGGGGGCGCCAACTCAGTTGGCACGTGGGAGGGAGGCGCCAACTGAGTTGGATTAGTATAATAATTAATATTAAAAAAATTTTAACCACCCAAATAATCATAAATCTGATTGTTATCTTTAAATTTTAAATTCTTTTAACTACCTAAACAATCATAAATCTGGTTGTTCTACCGCCACTCGAGTATACATATCATTGTTACCATTTTGTTTTAACTAACTATTTCTAAATGCGTCTAAAAAAAAATAACTAGTTCAAAATATTTGAAAAATATATTTTATTTATCATCTTGTTTTAACTACTTAGTTTGAAATATTTGAATTTTTTTTTTATTTGTTTTAACTACCTATTTCGAATCCTTATAGAATAACAGTATAACAATCAGAAATCTATCTATTTGGAATAACCCACGTGCCAACTAAGTTGGCTCTCTCTCTTCGCTCCCCTCTAATGCGCGTGCCAACTGAGTTGGCGTCCACCTTTGGGCAGGCCAACTTAGTTGGCTTCCTCATCTCTCTCTCCGATGCAGCCTATGTACTCTATAAATTTCTACATGCCATTCCGTGGCTCTATAGCTATTTATTTAAGGTGACGCGCAAATATCTCTAGTCGGTAACCCCTACAACATCATGCTTTTATGCACAATAATTACAACATTTCGGAAGGAGATCTCATATTATCATTTCCTTGTACAGTACCATCTTTATGTTAACAATTAATTTATAAACAGTTCAACTACAGAAATTCAGATAGGAAATCAAAGTAGTTGGTTATGACACGTGGATAAATTTATTTTATTTAGGCCATTGACTTTTTAGGAACCTGCAATTAAGATGTTTGGATTGCGGAATTATGGAACTAGAAAAGGAAAGCGAATACTTTTCTATATGTGGTGTCAAAGGAATTGAGCAGCATAGAAAATTGATTCTCAACTGAAGGAAAATTAGGAGAAAAAAGATTTTATACATCCAAGCAAAAAATTTTTTCCATATTGAAGTATTCACTTTCCTTTTCAAATTTTTTGGTATTTTCAAACATCGGAAAGAAAAATCAATAAAAATTATAATTTTTCATATGAAGAAAAAGTCAAGGAATTGATTTCATTTCCATTCTTTTTCGCGAACAAACGAGGCAATGATTAGTTATTGATGAGTTTGAATAAAAAATAAGGAACTCATGAGTTCCTTAGGATTTTTAATTTATAAATCAGTTATTCATCATTTTATTTCTGAGTATCTCGTGCAGGGCCGATCTTGAGCTCATGGAGATCCAGTGCGAACTTTTAAAATAATGCCACTGTACATAATAAAAATATCAAAAAACTTTTAGAAAAAAGGTTACAATTTAGTATTGAACTTAGAACCTTTAGTATAAAAGTACTAGCCACTACACACAATAAATTTGTATTTTAGAGTGCCCATGGTACATACTAATTCAATTTGAGATACAAAATTATTAACATATTTATTTTTAAACTAATTGATCCCTTATGATCCGTGCAGGGGTGGATCCAGGGTGGGTTGGGGTGGGCTGGAGTCCCCCACCCCACATTTTTTTTCCATATAATTTTTTTTTTTTTGATTTTTTTTATATGAATTTATCTACTTCTAGCCCACACAAAATTTTGGTAGTCTATTTCAGTTATAGTTTCTTGATCCGCCTCTGGATCCGTAGATTCTGGATAGTCGTGACTGTCCTGGGACAAAGTCGGCCCTGATATCGTGCATGTCGGCGTCGATGTCTAAGTGTATAAATTTCAATAGACATGCATGTGCCTTCTAATATCCTCCTTACAAATTAGATCGTCTAGCAAAGTGTGAAACCATGCGTGACTAGTTGCAAGGGTGGTCCAACTCCATTCACTCATGCGTATTGATTTGATAATGTGTAGAACATTAATAAGGATATCGATTTGTAGGTTGCATAAATAATTGGTCCATTCCATGTCAAGAAACACCTTACCAATCATTCATTTGTAGGATGAGAGAAACAACCTAGGGTGGTTCCCATACGTGTAACGTAGACAAATAGTTGCATCGCTTGAAAAAAAATATATTAATATTTTTACGAAAAGAGATACTATAGATTATAAAGAATAATATATGTTTTCCTTAATCTTAGATATAGCTCTTAAGAATGCTGAATAGACTAAAAAAAATGCAAATTGTTGACCCAAAATGTTCGGGAAAATGATATTTGTTGTAGCCTATATACTGTAGGAACAACTAAGACCTCAATATTCAAAGTCCATCCTTTCTTTTTCGCAAAAAGACCTTGAGATTTAATAGCATATATAATAGTTGTATCCTTCACTTATTTTTTAGTTTCTTTGATAAATCATGTTCTATGTCAGTGTCTGATGACATCCTTTTTCTACACATTTATTATCATTATTATTATTAAGAAAGAAAAAAGAACCAAACATCCGAGAAATTTCCCACAATTGTAAGAAATCTGTACAAAGAAAAGTAGTTATTTTTTACTACAATGTCTTTTTTTTCCCCAATTCCCCTCCGAAATCTCCACCATAATTTTTCTATTTGAATAATTTGTTCCTCAATTTGTATTATAGTATTTATTAGAAATAATATTATAATTATGTCATTTATCTTATTTCCTTACATATTGTAATTATGTAATTTATCTTCTTTCCTTAGTTAGATTCCACTAAAAGAGGATCACGGTCTCTAGGCCTTAGATGAAGGAATAATTACACTTTTTTTTTTGTATTTATACTATGTATTGTGAATGTTGGAATGAACAATAAGTGAATCCATTCAATATTTCAATCAATTCTCCATAGTCATTTCATTTCTTTAGATGGTATCAGAGCATCATCCATCCTGGTGGTGACTGATTCTTTATCTTCTCAAAACCTAGCAAATCTTCAAATCCACCACTATGACAGACATATCTTCAAATTCCACCATGACAGATCAAGGCATGATGCTGCCAAGAAGATTCATCTCCAAAAATTCAAGCAACAACATCAACATCATGGATTCATCAGTTCCATACTTCATGCCACGCCAATTATTCATATTGGCGTAAATCCATAATTCATGCCCTCACAGTAAAGGATAAGGTTGGCTTCATCAATGGATTTATTAAGCCTCCTTCAGAAACATAACAACCAACTGAATACGCTCTCTGGAGTCGATGCACCATTTTGATTTTATCATGGCTCGCTCACTCAGTGGAACCAGATCTAGCTAAAGTCGTTGTTCATGCTAAAACCTTACACCAGGTATGGATGAACATCAATTCTCAAAACACAATGCACCAACAATCTATAAATTACGAAAGCGACCATCTCTCTCACACAAGGCACGATGACAGACCAATTTTACACAACTCAAAGATCTCTGGGATGAATTAGAGACATCAAATTCTTCCCACTTGCAATCAAATGGAAGCACATAATGAATAAAGAGAATTAGATCGGCTCATGATGCAATTTCTTATGGGCCTCAATGACACCTATAATGGTGCTCGCAACATCCTCATGATGAACCCATTGCCTATTGTTCGTCAAGCTTACTCAATGGTTAATCAAGATGAAAACCAACGATAGATGACATTGGGATCAACCGAGAATTTCTCCATCGCTACTGCAGTTCAAGAATCGGTCAAACAGTTTCTCAAACATTTTTTTCGATAATTTCATAAATAAGCATTGTCGTCATTATGGCGGTGACGGACATACCATCGAAATTGTCGGACTCTAAATATTATTGCAATTTTGTGACAATAGAGGCCATACTGAAGATAGATGCGAATTGAAAGAGATGTTGGAACCTAAAGGCAACAGACAAAGCAACAAATCACAACACAACGTGGAGGCAACTCACATAGTCCCATGTTGCCCACGCAGCAAATGCAACCCATGTTCTTCCCTCATCAAGAAGTCAAGCATCGACCTCAACACCTTTGCAAAACCCACTGCATGGGCTTTCACCAGCCCAACTCCAGTAATTAGCTCAGGCCATTTCTATGATGACCACAAAGAATGACCCTGGTAATAGTAATATCTTCGCAAAGGCTGCAGGTCTGTCTCTTTCTTCTCTCATAGTTCAATTAACTCTATATTCACTCAACCTTGGATTTAGATAGCGGAGCCACTGACCACATCACATATGATCCCACTATTTTTACTCAAACAAATCCCACCTCAATACCTATTGTTAATTTACCCAACGGATCTTCGGATCCCATCAACGCACTTGCATTTACACTCCACAACAAAATGGAGTTGTTGAATGCAAACATCGACATATTCTCACCGTAGCCCGTGCTTTACGTTTTCAATCCAACCTACCCCTTCCTTTCTGGGATGAATGTGTCTTGACTGCAGTCTACCTCATTAACCGACTTCTATCGCCATTGCTATCCTCCAAAACACCTTCTGAATTAATATACAATCGTCCACCATGCCTTGATCATTAAGAAGTTTTTTGATGTCTCGCTTATGCGACTATTGTTCATCCTACTCAGAAGTTTGATCCCCGAGCCCAATATTGTCTTTGTTGGCTACCCTACTGGTCAAAAAGGTTATAAAATTTATAATTTGGAGACTGAAAAGTTTCTCGTCAACCAGGTTGTTAGATTTTCTGAAACCATTTTTCCTTTCTCTTGCCAACCATTACATCATCATCTTCTCACCCCCTTTTTTGCCACAATTCATTGCCATCGGCCCACGTACCTGACCCACACTCCCACACCAGACATTGAGCTAGCAACACCAATTCACATGCTTGACATTCCTTCTCCTGCTAGCCCTCCTACACTAGATCCTATTCTCTCACCTACCAACTCACACGAACCAGACCACGTCATCCTACCTGATAGTATCACCACACCTACTGAACCTTCTTCGACTGGTTTGACTACAACACTCGACGGTCTTACCCCACCTACCATACCTACCCAACCAGTCCAACCCTTTCCCCATTGGTCGACATGTACGCTCTACGCATCCACCAGCACGGCATCAAGACTACTACATGTCCAACCAAACCACTCACTCTACCTCAAAGCCTCATTCTACATCTGGTACTAAATATCCTATCAGTCATTTTATTTCCTATTCACGTTTTACCTCTGCCCATTGCTCCTTTTAGCTAACATTACAGGTCACACAGAACCAACCTCATATGCTAAAGCTAGACTTGATCCACATTAGCAACGGGATATGAATGCAGAGCTGGAAGCACTCCATCACAACAACACATGGAGTATGGTTCCTCTACCTGATGGTCATAACCCAATCGGTTGCAAATGTGTCACTCCCCGATCCCGATACACGTATTTTTCATGGATTCCGTGTACGATATCCGAATTTAGCATGTGTATTTTCTGTATGTTATTTATAAAGGTTGCATGAAGCTCTTAGGCTTGTGATTAGTGGAGTGGATAGAGATTAGTGGTTAGGGATTAGGGTTTTCTTAAACCAACCCAATCCCTATTTAATATCTCTTCCTCCTCCTCTCTCTTCCACTCCTCCATTTATTTTTCTCAACTACCACTCTACATGCAAGTACAACTTGCTCAAAAGTGGAGATTAGTGTATTTTCCTTTCTTGACTTTTACTCGATTTTATTTGTCTACATTGTTCATCTCTTCATTCTCTACAAGTTTAGTTCTTGAAGTCTTTGATTTTAATGGCAAGATTTGTGTAGATCTAAGTTCCTAAAATCTAGGGTTTTATGGGTTTTCATGGTTTTGATCTATCAAACTTGGCTATTTTCAAAAACCAATGGTCCTATGTTGTAGGAATTTTGATCCTACACAGTTTTGACCTTTGTAAAGTTAGATTTCGACCTGTTTGGAGGAAGTTATGGCCGAAGCAACATTTGGGTTCTCCGTGGTTCGCCTACGCAGGCTCTGGCAGGGAAGATGAGCAGTTCCCAGCCGCAGGAGCAAAGCAACCGCATGAGCATTGCAGCCGCATGTGCAAATTCTCAGCCGCATGAGCGTCTGAGCCGCATAGCGTTGGGCTGTTTCGGCCGCATGGTACTTCACAGCCGCATAAGAAAGGTAGCTACGTAAGTATTTGAGCCGCAGAAGTCTACTTTAGAACGCTGCCGCATGGACTTTGTTCTTCTCCAGCCGCATGGACTTTGTTCTTCTCCAGCCGCATGAGATCTCACTCTCCATCCGCAGGCGCCTTGGCCATTTTTCAGTCGCATGGCGCTGGCAGTTCCAGCCGCATAGACCCAACGACTCTCTAGCCGCATGGGATGTAGCTCCCTGAGCCGCATGCGCCCCTTTCTTTCGGGCCACATATGCATGACTTTTTCCAGCCGCATGTGCCGGCATTTTTCCAGCCGCATGAGTCATGGCCGCATGTTCCCTTGTGTATTAGTCTTCATTTCTAGTCTGACTACCTATGTGAAGGCTGGATTGTCACGACCCGATCCCAATATTCTGGGTCTAGTCGGATCATGCCCAGCCTGCACCGTTGTTGAGACGGCGGCAGTAAGCTGTTCAGTAGCAGGTAACCGTACAACAACACTATAATTTGTCACAACTCAACTTCGGAAATAAACTTTATTAAACTGAAATTTAAATACAATAGAAATTGTTCTGAAAGGAAATACAGAATTTGAAATAAACAAAATACAAAAAGGGAAAATCTATCTATCAGCCTCAGTTCCATCGTCCTCTTGCGGGGACTTTGGCAGCACAACGGGTACAACTCAGGGTCGTAATAGCTGTTGTAATACAGCTCAGCATCCTCAACATCGCCTAAAAATATCTCCAGTCAGGAGGGAGCAAAGTACAATTCATGCTAATTTTTAAACAGTTAAATAAGAAATAGAATCATGCAGTTCTAAACAGTTTTAAAACAAGTTTGTTACAGTAGAAAATAGTGATTTGAACAGGTAATGACATATGACCGGCTTGGGTTTGTTACAGGAGGGATAATGGGTTTTGTTACAGTAGTGGTCATAATCATTACGCTATTCCCCAGTCCCCAGTAGTTACAGTACAGTACTCTCGGAGAGAGTTTCGTGTTTGAGTCGTGGTTTAGACATGCAGTAAAACGATTAAGTAAATAACTGTAAACTAACACAAACTATACTTGCCTCAGAAAAATGACTGGAGAGGTGGACGACTCCGAGACGAAAAGTTTAGAGTTGTCCTCGAATTCCTACATTCGAGAGATAAACTCAGTTTTCAGGTCAACCAACTTAGCTATGCTAGTTGTAATCTCTATTTGCGTCCTAGTCCAATTTTAGTTATTTAATTAACTAAACACAGAAAAATGCGTTTATTATGTGCGTTGATTTAATACGAGGGAAAACGATTATTTAACTTTTGAATTGGGGAAAACTCGTCGTTGCCAGATTATTTATGAAAACTTGGTGATTTTATAAAATATAATATAAAACTAATTTTTTTGCTTAGTGAGAAATACGTGACTTTTTATTTAATAATAAACTGGTAAATTTTAAGATGAGAAAATGATAATTAATTTTATACGAAAAATATCTTTTTAATCATTTTAATCGTTAAACAGTAAAAACACGAAAAACCAGAAAACGACAGGAAAACCTAAGCTATTACAGTCACAGACCAGCCAGCTGGGGTTATGCCCATTATAATTTATTTACATAAATTGAAATAAGAATAAACTGCCGTTAGTCCTAACTGAAAATAGAAATTAAATGTAAACAAAAAAATATTAAAATAACAAGTCTCAGATAATGGTCTGATCCTCATTTTTGCTAATTGCCTCAACGTCCGGGCGGGCCGGTATCGTTTGCACTTAGCCGGGTCCATTGACCGGTACGGTCGTCACCCAAAAATAATTATCAATTAAATTCCGAAAATTCATTTTAAATTCATTTTGAAAACAATTCGGGATTTACGGAAAAATCGGGCAGCATCTCCTCTGTTTTTGGTCAACCCAAAAACTGGAAAATTGGCGCCGATAATTCTTGCAAGTCCCAAACCAGGAAAAACCCACATTTTATATATATAAAATATCCACAGCCAATCCACAGCATAATCGGGACGACCCGAAATAATTTCGGAAGTCCGATTCCACAAATCACATAACGTTCCCAGAAATTTCCAGAAACTAAAACATACCAAAAACCATTCCCGAAATATTCCGGGAATCCAAAACAATTCATAGGACTTTTCCGAAAGTCCCGAAAAATTACGTCGCCGCTAAAACCGAATTCCCAAAGGGAACCGGGGACCATTTCATCATTGACAAATAATAATAAAATAGCGGAACAGGGGGTTATACCTCGGGTTGCTCGGCTAGAGCTCTCAGATGTAAAAATAGAAAGAAATGATAATCCAGAGCAGCGACGTTCCCGAAACAGCGCTAGAAATCAGCGACGTCGACGCAATCGTCGAAAATCCAGAGATAGGGCACGGCAGAACCAACCAGGGAAGGCTCACCAACGAGCAGCGTGCCAGAACACACCAGAGCAGTTGCCGAGAGAAGCTCGGCGGAGCGCTGGTCGGCCGGGAAGGCGCTAGGGCACGCTGGTCGCCGGAGTTGGCGGAGAAAACTCGCGGGAACAGCGCCAAAGAAACGCGCGGTCGCCGGAGTTGGCGACGGGAAGGGCGCGCGGGGCTGGCTTGGCCGCGCGGGGTGCGCGCTGGACGGGAAATTAATGCCGGGGTCGACGGAGCTCCGGGGAGAGGGCGCTGTCGTCGGAGTAGGGGCGCGAGGGGGTACGGACGGGTGGCACGGTGGTCGCCGGAACCGCGCGGCCAGGGGCGGCACGAGGGGAGCTCGGGGATCCGCGGTGGGGCGCAGGGTGGCCGGAGTTAGGTGGAGGGGGTTGGTGAGTTTAGGTGAAGAAGAGAAGAGGGGGTTTTGCTTCTCTGTGAAAAATGAGTTGAGTTGATGAGAGATGAGGAAGAGAGTGACAGAGAAGTATAGAGAAGAGGTGAGAGTTTGCTTAATCTTCTGTGAAGTGGGAAGAGTGGGAGGAGTGGGGAGTTTATTAGAGGGAAGGTGTTAACGTGTGTGGTGAGGGGAGGGGAGTTGGGGAGAAAAAGTAGGAAAGAGAACAGGGAGTGGGTCTGTCCAATTCGTGAGTGAGAGACGTTGCTGGTCCTACGGGACCAGCTAAACCAATTCTATTTTTTTTTAAAGAAAGATTTAACCAAGTCAAAAATCAGGATTGAGAAATAGGATAGAGGATTGGGCTCGGGCCTGGGTCTGGGTCTGGGTCCGAAAAACAAAAGCCTTGTTATTATAATTTTCGAAATCCTTTTTCACTCAAAAATATTTAATAGTATTAATATAATTAATAATAATAATAATTTTGAAATACTAATAATATTACCAAGACATTATTTAATAATTAATTACAACCATGGGTTTCACATGGATGATCCTATGTGTGTACAACGGTACAACCTATGTGAGCACCGAGGTGCTATCCTACGCGCTAAGTGTTCCTTCGTGATACCTGCCAGTACTCCCATGAGTCCAGCATTTACATAGTAATGGTCGTTGGCAATGACGTGGTATGTGTTGTGTGTTGCATTACACCAAGAAGGGAAAAAACATACGTACAAATCCTTGAGCCAGTACGGATCCCTTCTTGGAGTACTCGTACGATGTACGACATCTAAGGGAGTCAACATGTGACCACGACATGTGAACTCTGTCACGACCCGCACCCACTGTGAGGGTACGAGTACGTAACAACGTCCAGTCTACGCCGCAGTGTCGGCGGTAGAACGCTGTCCTAGGTCACAATATCTAACAATATAAAGCTAAGCAGTTTATACTCCCCGAATAGGGGTGACATAGCAGAATGTAAACTCAATCACATCTAAGGTAGAGCATAATGGAAGATAGATAAAACATGAAATCCAGAAGAGATACCGCAGATAGAAGTCTAAGTGTCTAAGATACACAAACCCAGAAATACATCTCAAAGCTCAAATACAGTAATCCATAAATACAACTCAAGACAACTGAAAATAAGCTATAAGCAAAACCCTAGCTATCTATACAACCTCTACTGTGTCTCCTCTAGGCTAGCGGGCAACCTCCAGGCTATCTGTAAAATTTATCAACAGGTCCAGTCAGGACAGGAGCACAATACATCTCAACAGTTCATAGCAGGTTAGAAAATATAATCATGCAGTAAAGTAAGATATAGATACTGAAGAAATACAGTATGTAAACAGAGAGAGAGAGAGAGAGAGAGAGAACTGTAATAGAAATATCTACTATAAGTAAAGAACTAACAGTGGCTAGTGAGTCAGTATAATATAGACATGTAAATGGCATATGATGATTCTGATAAGACACTACGGAAAGATTCTGATGAGATACTACTTGGGTATTATTCACATGTGTCACGCCCTAGAACCAGAATACTGGAGAGCGGGGGCAGACATAGCCAGCTACGTATATGAAATGAATTCCATCTCGCTATACGGTCACGGCTGTCTAGATACATGAGGGTTTACTACAAGCCAACAGTCTCCTATGGTCATGAACAAGCCTAGTGTCTCAATCACAAGCAAGTAAGTAAATGTTACAAGATGTATGATCATTAAATATACAATAATAAGGCGTCCCAAATATTACATATTCAGCTGATCATGAAGCTAGTCGTTACAAAATGTCAAGACTAGCAAGAGTTTCAGTCATACATGATCAACCCTAGGATCTGTCAATCATGTTACAGCCCGTAGACAGACAGTAAGTAATTGCAATCGAGCTAAACAGGTGCTCGTCGGCTAAACGCCTCAAAAGAATATTTTTACAATAAAGTGGGAGAGCCAAAATAATCCACTCGTTGCCCTGGTTACGCCAGGTGTTCACTATCGGGCTGGAAAAACGGTAGATCCTCTGGAGCAGCTCCGAAATCTGGCCATACAAAACCAGCTGGGTCAGATCCCAGAAAGAGCAAGTGCCACAAAGAAGCTTCACTTAGGAACTAAAACCAGCAATCAGCACAAGAGTATAAATAAAGTAAGAACTGGAAATAAAAAAAACATCAGGATGATATACGATGAGATAACCATGGAACTATTCAGATAGCCAGGTTACAACCTGTAAACCAAACAAGGACCGGGGTTGTAACCCTTCGTCTGAACAGAACTTGGAATTCTTACCATTTATCGATAAAATAAATACAAGCATTCTGGTCATGCAGTAATCTGGAACAAGATCAGGGCAAGACTAGACAGGTTAAACTCCATTCAATCATTTTACGGCCAAACAAGAACTACGGCTTGATACTTTAACTAACTAGGGTTATCACAGGCCTAGTTACTAGAAAGATGCAGTGAGAATCATCCATAGCCACAAGCCCTGCAGTCCATCCAGATTACCTGGGTTGAAAGATTAGAGTTGTATTCAGGTGGGTACATCGTCCAGGAAACGAATGTACCCTTAGGTAGCTTGAAGGGTGCAATACATGACAGTGTGCTAGAAATGTGCCCTACTCGACGGCAGGCTACAGATCCCAAGGCGTGCCCAGGTAACGGGATTGCCTGTAGCTGGGAGATCTTTTTATGACTAATGTATTAATCTAGTTATTAGACTTAGTCCATTTCAGTAGGTACTCCTGACCGTGGTACTCAGGAGTCCCCTCCTAGACACGATGCAAGACAGGACTGGATTATTTGTACAAGCACAATCGCCCACGGTGTCCGGGTTAATTATACAGGTCATGTCATGTCAGGTAGCCGTCGCAACAGCTTATCAAGATATCATGCCAGATTATTATGTCAAGAGTTCTTGTCAGGAGTGCGCCACGACGGGCCACTATCATGTCATGTCAGGTTTACTTGTCAGGAGTGCACCACTACGGGTCACTGTCGTGTCATACTAGTTCCTTGCCACACCATGTCATGCTAGTTCCTTGCCACACCACTACGGGCTGTTGGAGAGTCATACGGTTCAGGAATATGCGGCCAGGAATAATCTCATGTGGCTGAAAGAAGAACAGCCCATGCGGCTGAATAGGGTCAGGCGCATGCGGCTGATAAAGGAAGCCTATGAGGCTAAGGATCACTACACCATAATAGGCGATTACCCACGGTTATTACCGTGACAATTATTTTTTATCACGGTAATAACCGTTACTAGTGAGGCGTGGTTAATATTTAGTCACGGTAATAACCGTGATAAATATTTGATTTGGTAATGGTTATAACCGTGACAAATATTTATTTTGGTCACGGTTATAACCGTGACAAATATTTGTTTTGGTAACGGTTATAACCGTGAGAGAAGTTCATTTATGTGACGGTTATAACCGTGACCAATATTCTATTTGACACAGTTATTAATGTGGCAGTTAGTTTGTTTTATCACAGTTTTTACTGTGACAACATTAATTTTTTTCGTTACTATTCTCCACTAATTGTCACAGTTATAACCATTACAATTGGACTATTTAAATTTAAAAAAATAAAAACTACATGCAACTGGTAACTAAACAATAAACAACACATCCAATTTCATAATATTTCACTTTCATAATAATTCAACCATTCCAAACCAATAAGTAAACCACAAAATTTTCAATAACAATTCCGAGCAAGTAACTAAACCACATAATTTGCAATAACAATTCAACCATTCCAAACTAGAAACAAAACCACATAATTTTGAATAACAATTCAACCATTCAAATTAGTAATTAGACCACATAATATTTGATTAATAAGCAACTAAACCACATGATGTTCAATAGCATCCATACATTAATATTTTAATAAGGAAACATTCCATTGTTGGTTTCAATGACAACAAAACAAGGCTCTAGATGCATGAAGCAAACCTCAAAACATTTCAAACTTGTGTTTTTGGATAATCAAGACGCGGCTCTCTTGAGGAAGAATGAAAGTGCTTGCATCCATGCTAAAACTGTACATATTCCTGCATGTAAGAGTAAAAGAAGTATCAAATAAAAGCATACAAACTAGTAAAAGATGTTTAAGGAAAAACAGTTGCTTAATAGAATTTTATAACCTGAAGTACTCCTGAAAGTAACAATGAAAAACAAAACAAAATAATATAAAATGCAACCCTGACATGAAGACCAAAAAAATCTGAATCTAAAAAAAAATTCATTAGAGTATATCCATAGTGCTTGCTCAAAATGTTGTAACATTATCTAACTCAAGCAGTACCCATCCCACAGTTCTCTAAAAAATGCCATACTCCAAATCAAAGTGAGAAATGTGCATGAATGAAGAGTATATATAACTATTCAAGCAGTACCCATCCCACAGTTCTCTAAAAAATGCCATACTCCAAATCCGTATCATGTTTGTATCCGAATCCGTTTCCTTGTCTATGCAACCTAGCTACTAATAGAAGCTAGGAGGTGTCATCTTTAGAAGAGATTGGTCATGGATGTTTTGCAAGAAGATGTGCAACAAAGTATTAGAACAGCAAATCTTCCATGAAGATGTTTCCGGCTGAGGAGTTTTTGATGAAGATCCAGTGATAGAATTGGATGATGGTGAATCTTCAAGCAGTTCAGCTTCATCGAGTGGATCTAAAGACTACTGTAAGGTCAATCTAAAGGAAGTAATTATACTCCTCTCTCTTTTGATAGCCCAGTGAAGATCATTGGTTTTCTTTCGTTATTTATCTGGGTTTAGGTTTTCTGTACTGTATGACTACTTGTATTTGGTGTGCTATGATAATCAGGCTAGTATCTGACCTTCCTCTGGACTAGTAAGCATCACCAAATTGGAAAATCCTGGAGCTAAGATGATGTATTACAGTTCAGCAGGCTTGTGTTGTGCATTAGAAGTTACACTAGCTCATGGTACGTTTCCACTGATTATCTAGCTCAGAAAGAACGAAGTCTAAGAAAATCACAAAAGCAAATTATGATAAGAAAAAAAAAGGTCTCCAAAAGCAGAGTGATATCTTCCTATATAAAACAAGTAGTGCTAAAAGAATCTCTCAGTGAAATATAATAATTACATATATCATATCTAAGCTAGTGGTGCTTACATATACCATATCTAAACAAGTATGCTTCCTATATGTATCGGTTTTGACATGTCCCGATCCGAAAGCGACCGACATCCGAATGTGAGGGTCTATTTCCCAATCAATTCGAAAGAGAAAATTAAACTAAAATGATAAAAGAAGGAAAAAAAAAGTGTCAATACGATGATTAAAGTTGCCCCGAACATTGACAAGGTTACGTCTGTCGATAAGATTCCTTATCGATAAACCATGACAATTACCTTTTATCGAAATTATATATCTATAAATTCACAACATTCATTCATATTAGTACTACTGCATTCAAAACTATTTATTATGGTTGCACTATGTCTAAAGGCAAGTAAACAGATAATAGTATCTATTGCAAGTGAAATATTATTCTATTTACAACTGCCCTATATTATGGATGGAGTATGAACCTGGTTGAATATTAATATCTCTGATCTACTGGACCCTACTCACTATAATTAGCTGCTTCATTAGGATTGCCAAAATACTGCCTATGGAGATACTGATCACATCATTGTTGAGCTGCAGGAATAGTTACACCCTCATGTAACCTTCATCGTTCAAGCATAATACCAAGCCACTAATTGGAAATATATGTTACCAGTTGAGAAATAAAGATGCAATATGAGTTAATAGAAACCATAATCTTTGAACCCTAGTGGCACTAAGTACAAGAAAACTCAAAAACTTGAGTCATTTGAAACCTCATGGCGCCAATAAAACTTGAAAAAGCAATGAAATTATGTTCTTATTTGTTTTTGAGTAATCTGGTCATTTTGTCTAGAATATCTAAAAACATTCCCCTTGAGTCATTTGTCCATAGTTTAAGTTGGTATTTTCCTTCACTGGTACAAGCATGCTGACCCCACAAATTGTTGTCATAGTTAAAGAGCAAGGAAACACAAATAGTTCACAAACTTTCCTACTTATAAGTAAATCATCATGTGTAGCAATATTTTGTCTCTCTCCGGAAGTAGACATCTGTGCACAACACTGAATAACTAATATTGGATGCTAATTTTTGGGCTAACATAGACCAAAGGGAGAAGTGTTTTTACTTATCATCTATGGATATGGTAAGCTTCGTATATCCCTGTCTTCGACTCTAGTTCATAACAAATCCATACATTAGAGTTTTCTTCGACCTTGGATAGGTATCAGAAGGTTTTCTTTTTTCCATACTACGAATTAATTCATACCTTAGTTATGCCTTTAGAGTCTAGAATGGATAGGTATCAGAAGGTTTTCTTTTTGCCGGAGTAAGACGTAATCTTGCTTCTCAAATAATGGATGATGAGCTCTTGGTATGTTAGATGGAACCGGAACCCTGGAAGGAACTGAGATAAAGAGAAAAATGACTTAACTTTTGTCATGCCTTTCAAGTTAATAATTTAGTAAAGTAAAAGTTAGAGAAAGCTTCATAGCAAATCTTTCATGTAACTTTCTTACTTTCTGCAGGAAGAATAGCTGGATAAACACACCCCTTTATATGAATTTGTGGCTGCAAGATGGAAGTCTTTGTCAATAAATAAATGCCAAGATGGAAGCATAATTAAATGAAATGCAACAATATATCATGGTGCATATCTAATAAGCCTAAGTGTGATTCTCTCGGTCCATATACATTCCGGTCCAAGTCAGATTCGGCAGGTTTCTTGGTAAATTGACCTAAGTGTGATTATCTCGATGTTCCAAGTAGCCTGAACCTTTACCAAATTGCTTAATTGGCAGGCCTGATCCTGCAATTGCTTAAGTGCCAGGTTTTGGTTGGACCTTTACCCAATTTATATCCCTAAATACACTTTTGATGAAATGGCCAAATGATATGAAAATCCAAGTTCTTTGTATAAATGAAGTCATATATTCAATAGGCTTCAGCAAGAGATCTACATACTTTTTGCAAACAAATCATATCATTCAATAGAATGATAATTAACAAATTCCATATAAGAATATGAACCATGTTATGGCAACAACTATTATCAATTTTTGGATACTAGATTAAAGCCTCATAGCCTGATAGGATGCAACTGCCACCATATCCGCAGTAAGGAGCCAGCTTAACTCAGTTGGGACTGCACCTAGATCAAAGCACCCATGTTATCCTTTAATTAAGTCAGGAAGCGTATAACAGTCTGCAGTCTCTATTCGCTTGCTGGAAACTCTTCTTAAAATTCTCTCAAACGCTATCTGGATATTCATTGCTGAAATTTTAGATTAATTCCTTACTCTTGTATGTTAGTTGATAGAACCTGAAATATGTATCAGATTTCCATGTCGCTTGAAGTACATGGCATTTTTTTTGTAAATCCAAAAATGTCAATTTTAGGTTAAACGACTGACCAGTCTTCGATCATCATTGCTTAGCACAATAGCGTCAATTAAGTAAAGTTTAGTTAGTAATTGTAGAAGCATGGAATTTCACAACCAGAAAGCCCATGCGCCAGACACTACATGCGCCAGAACTCAGATGAAGAACTTCACAGCAAAGTCAATAACTATAGACATTTGAAGAAGGACTTTTTATTTATATATAAAAGTCTATTACATGTCTAGAAAAGGTTGTACAAAGGAGAATTCCTACAAAGGAAAGAGCCTAAGTCTACAGCCAGCGGCCATCATGCGCCTTCAGATAAGCGCAGCAACCACCATGCGTCTCCAGATAGGCGCAGCATCACTATGCGCCACCAATGAGGCGCAGCAGATATCATGCGCCTCCATCCAGGTGCATCCCATCATCTCTTCAGTACCTCAGTTATGTGCATCCCTTCAGCCAAATTCTTCCAGCCAGGCTCACCTGGCCGAGCAGAGCCCAGTTATGTGCCGCTCTTCCAACCAGGCTCGCCCGATAAATGCTTCGACACAAAGCATTTAACCCTCTGGCTGGAACCAAGAAAGAGAAGAGCACCGCAAATGGGAGGCTTCGAAAGAGCCTCCAAAGCCGAAGGAAGACCGTGATCGAAACCACGGCTAAAGGAGCAGCTTTCGACACGATCAAAGTGGGGAAACCCCACTTTGCAGGAAGAGAGAGCCTTGCACCACCATTCCGATCTACGGCTCTTCCGGAATAACGGAGACGAGGCTCGAGCATCCTTATCTTTGGATGCAACAGGCACCTTCCGCCTGCCTCAGAAGCCCTCGACTCCGTCTTTTGGATGTAACAGTCACCTTCAAGTGCATCGAAGACAACACAGCGTCTCATCTTCACCCTCGGGAGCACTTCGTCAGCAGAATGCACCCGTATGTTCAAATTCATATTGGAAGTACGTGAGGGAATGAGAAGCAAATCTTCTCTCCATGCCACTATTTATAGGCCGGGCAGATCAAACCCACGCGCCAAGTGGATGGCCCTCCGAATTTCGTACAATGAATTTACATTAAATGGATGAACCGGACGCCTCGAATTCAGCCAAACGGCTATTTATAGCACTCGAAGAGCGAGACAGCCGCATCATTAAAACATCCGATGCGCCAGCCAGACAGCGCATCACACGGACGCGCCCTTCGGCGTCAGGCGCATCATACAGACCGCCCTACAGTACTCGGCGCATTATAGAGGATGCGCCCCCCACACCTCCATACTGAGTGGAACGCCAACCGACGTGCCCACTCAGCTGTCCATCGAACGTCACCAACATTAAATGCTGAACTGACAGAGTTGGCAGCACGCCTCCCAAAGTCTGAACAGTTGACAGCTTTTTCAGAGAACGAAGCATCGGCAACGTCAGCATCATCATGACTCCACGGCTACTGCCACGTGGCCATCCGCATGCGCCTCTACGGCCATGCGTCCATCCGCATGCGCCTCTACGGCCATGCGTCCACCCGATCGCCTCTACGGCCATGCGTCCAAACCCGCACGCGCCTCTACGGCCATGCGTCCAAATCAGCATGCACCTCAAAAGCCATGCGCCTCAGACTGCTCTCTGATCCCGAAAGACAGAAGGAAAGTCGCCTGCATGCGCCTCAAAAGCCATGCGCCCCAAATGGCTTGTAACTCCTGAAGGTTATGAGCCGCAGCCTCCTCCTACGCCCAATCCAAGGCACAGCCCACCAGATCACTCCTCTCCACCAAATCTGAGATCTTCGAACCATGAGTCGACGACACGTGTCTTTTGACTCAACTCGTCCAAGATTTCAGCAACGGAAAGATCTTCTTCCTGCTACGTGCCGGCTCACAACAGCAGTATGAAGAGTTCTCCCCCTCGATCAGGGCGCAGCATCCATGCGCCTCCATCAGCAACCCTCCATGTGGCGTCCCCACACCAGCGCATCCTACATGCGCGCATGAGCAGCCAGCCTACAAAACTATAAATAGAAGGGTCATCTCCTTCACACACACAGAGACTCAGAACATAAGACTCAAAAAGAATCCACAACAGAGAATCACCAGAGAGGCAGTTCTAGACACTCAACGTCTTACTCCTCTCAGCAAGCTCAGCACCTAGAGCAATCAACACCTTCAGAGAACCGATAACCGCGTCAGCCGGTCAACGGAGTCAACGCATTACCACTCGCTCCATTGGCACTAAGGACCCAGCTTAAACAAAAGTGTACTCCTAGGACTACATCTAAGTCCTACATTGTATCACTGTTCTGTTTGTATTAAGATTTCAATCAAAACAATTTTAATGGCAAACAAGCTGGCGACTCTGCTGGGGACCTCTTTTCCTCTACCGAGAAAGTCGTGTCACAGGCCGACGACGTGAAGGTGGGCTCCTCCCACAAGACGCTGGTAGTGCGCCTCAATCAACAGGCGTACGAGGAGTTCATTTCTGAAGGAAGTGCGAGTCCTTCGAAGCGGCTGTCGAAGCCGAAGAAGACCCGCGCAGTCTGGGTGCGCAAAGTCGATGCCTCGGGCACCACCGTTGAAGGGGATGCGCCCGTCCAGCATTCCCTTCCTGCTGACGTCCTCAGCAGTCAAGGTGCGCCCGCTGATGCAGCGCATCTCCAGGGGAAGCGTGCGGCTGACCACGTTCCCCAGCCATCTTTCTCTCAGGCGAGGAATACATCGACGGAGCAGGGGCGCAGCCAATGCCCCGCGTATTACTTCTGATGCGCCACAAAGAGCCTCTGTCTTCGACAGACTCACTCGCTGTAACGGCGAGGAGAATTTGGATGCTGAGTACTATGCGCCCCAGCGGGCTGGTACGAAGAAATCCAAGGCGGCACGGGCCATGCGCCACAAACGTGCTATGCCAGCAGCCGGCCAGAGGCACGCGCTCATCATCACGCGCGCTGCCGATGGTAAGCTGTACAAGGTTGACTCAAGTGCTTCTGCACCAACAACGAGTCGATCTTCAAAGTCCTCATCTCGCTTGGGCGCATCTACTGCGTGCACAACCAAGTCGAGAGAGGCAAACTCAGTGGTCTTGAACTCCCGCGCCTCCTCTGGTTGTGCGTTTGAGGTTCGTTCAAGTCACTTCAAATGTTGTGGTTCCCCCACTACTGATCGTGATGCCTGCTTGGTATTAGATCAGGGGGCGCAGCACTCTCCCGACCACCCCGGCGCTTGGCCCTGCCATGCGCCTGAGAGGGGTGTGAGGGTAGCACTCTCCTCCAACGACTTGCGTAACGTGATCACTCACAAGCGCCGGTCAGGAGAGTTGACCAACAAGCACGATGCGCCTCTCACGGGGCACACTTGTGCAGTGGTCACCATCAACTGCTGTTGCAAGACGGCAGTACCGCCAAAGCAGTCGGTCTTCCAACGGCTACAATCATCGACACCCCTCCGACATCGCCTTGGGACGAAGGTGTCAGCAGAAGAGGAACTAAAGATTGCGTCATGCAACGTGATCTCCAATTCCTCATCTGTCCGGAAGACGACTGCCAATTCCTCGTCTTCATCCAAAAGCCAGCCGAGGAAAACCAAGGCAGCTGTCACGACCTCTGGAGTGTTCGAAGGCACTCGGTCGAGGAAGAAGTCCTTGGAGGAAGCTGGGGGTAGCCAGACCCTTGTTGAGCCTCCTTCCGAAGACGAAGATGTCCAAAGCACAGCTGCGGCGGATCTTCATCAAAGCGAAGATGGCCTCCTGAAGCCCCTCAAAATGACGATGTCCTCCAAGACACCGCCGGGGGTAGTGCTGAAAATGAAGAGGCCCTTCAAGACAGAGCTGAGGGCAGTCAGGCCCTTGCAGATGCGCCTGTCGAAGACGAACTCCAGAATGTGGCTGGGGGTGGCCAAACACCAGGAGAAGTAACTCCCCCACATGAGAGTGAGAATGAGAGCGAAGCCTCAACTAATCCATCCACTTCCGGCCGGTCATGACAGTATACATGACCGGGGGTGATCTTGAGGCTGATGCGCCGCCACAAGACATTGTCCAGCGCATAGACTCGTTAGAGGGAGGACTCAAAACCCTCTCTGCCTCAATGCAAGCACTGACTCAAGCAGTGTTTGAGATGCGGTCGGCCTTGATCAGGACACCTTCAAATGGTCCCGACCCAGGAGCTAATGGAGAGTCGAGTGTGCCCCTCCAGCGGACACCCTCAGACACAGAAGCACCCCGGACATCGGAGCCCTCAAACGCTCCACTCCAGGTGGTACCTCCTTCCCCGGCTCCTAGCTCCACGGAGGACGTGGTCGAAATGATCAAAGATCTGCGGGAGCGCTTCGAGTCCAAGAACAGGCAGGAGGAACGCCAGAAGATGGGCATTCCCCAGCCTTATCCCCTTGAGTGGAACAAGGTGGTTTATCCCCCAAAGTATAAACCACAGACACTCACGCCGTATGACGGGAAGGACTCCCCACGACGGTACTTGACGTACTTCCAGTCGCAGACAGGGCATCTTCCGAAGGAGGACGCGCTCCTCACCAGCATCTTTGTTGGGGCCCTGAAAGGGGTGGCGTATGACTGGTACTGCAGCCTCCCCGATAATTCCATATCGTCCTTCGACGACCTGACACGCCTCTTCCTCGACCGCTTCTACGACGGTGGAAAGGACATGACGATGGCGTCTCTCATTGAGATACGCCAGAAGGACAAGGAAACGGTTCGGGCATTCATCGAACGCTTCCGTTAGGCCTGCTTCAGGTTACCTCCAGGCATGCCAGAACATGCGCTTCTCTCCGCTTGCAGTATGAACATGCTGCCTGCAGTAAAGCTCTGGCTTAACTCTACTCCCCCTCCCGATTGGAGCTCCCTAATCATTGAAGCTGAAGCTGCAGAGAAGAAGACGGCCAATGCACGTCTTCTGGGTGTTAGCTTCCCCGCCTTTGACGATAAGGGGAAAAAGTCCGCAACCAACAATTCGGACGAAACAAAGGAAAACAGGCATTGACAGTTAATGCCTCGAAGGGCACATCTGCGCCTACTCAAAAGCCTCCATTGGCACCGAGACCCAAGGAGGTTTATTCATTCAATGATGACGACACCCTGCAACTCTTTGAGATACTGAAGCAGGGTGACAAGATCAAGCTTCCGGACCCGAAGCGGCCCGATGAAGTCGGGAAGGTGGACAACCCAAGGTACTGTCACTACCATCGGTTTGTCGGACACCCGACTAAGGACTGCTACGTCCTCAAAAATTACATCCAGCGCATGATCAATGCGGATGTAATTTCCGTCGATTACGAAGAGAAGACGGTGTCAGCTAATGTGGTGTCACTTCAGTTCGGCACCTTGCCGCCGACTACCACACAAGATGGCGTCGTCCCCATCCCTAAGGCGACAATGGAGGTGGTGAATTTGCCACCCACCCATGACAATGTGAGTGGACTTGTCCCACTCACCACATCTCGAGGAGAGGTCCTCTGGGTTCACCCCGACCTCGTCTCTGAGGTAACTCACCGGAGGTACGCCCTACCTCCAAAGCAAAAGGCAGGAAGATCAAGTCTT